>JBAKBP010007434.1:0-100005 GCA_037953745.1 Lithodes maja | reverse complement strand
GGTACTTCTCTCGCAGCAAATAAAACGTATGGGAGACCTAGATCCCAGTCCTTCCCATTTTCCATGCAATAACACCGCAACATACTCTTGAGAGTCGAGTGCCACCTTTCCAAAACTCCCTGACTCTCGGGATGGTAGGCAGATGACACCACAGACACTATCCCATGTTGCTGCATGGTCTGCTTAAACAGAGCAGAAGTAAAATTGGATCCCTGATCAGACTGGATCTCCTGAGGGTAGCCATAACGAGAGAAATAGACAAGTAGGTTTTTGACAACAGTCTTAGCCATCCCGTTGCGCATGGGGTAAGCATCTGGATACCGTGTTGCTACATCCATTACAGTTAGTAAAAATTTATTGCCGGCACTAGTGGGGGGCAATGGGCCAACCATATCGATAACTACTTTGCTGAAGGGCGGCCCAATGACAGGGATGGGTTGTAACGGGGCTCTCGGGATGACCTGATTGGGTTTCCCAACAACTTGACAAGTGTGACACTGTGACACCCATGACACGACACTCGCCTTTAACCCCGGCCACCAGAAAAGCTTGCTCAGAGCTGCCTCCGTCTTACGTGCCCCCAGGTGCCCTGCCAAAGGCACATCATGAGCTAATCTCAATAAGCTCTCACGGCACACCCTCGGTACTACTAACTGGTCCACTAATCCTGACCCGCCATCCCACTTTTTCTTGGGATCCTGATGTCTCCGATACAAGATCCCCTCGGACAAGAAAAAATCACCAGGCTGCGCATCCCCATCGCTCTCCAGGTCGATAGCACCATTACCACAAGCCCTGACTTCAGGATCTTCCAGCTGCAAGGAGCATATATCAGCAGGTGCGAGATTATCCAAGTTCATCTTAAATAATTTATTTCAACCTCCAATGTCCCGCTGACCCATCCTTTCCTCACGCTGCGCATAACGATGCTGTCGCAGAGTCTCTTCCTGCCCTGCACCTGCACTAGCGGTGACAGGCCCCGGGGCCTCTCCAGACTCTAACATAGGTGCCAATAATGAGTTACCAAGAAACACTGCCGGCTCAAAACTCTCCAATTGACCAACACTTCCCGTTTTCTTGTGACCTTTCCTCCGCGGTTTGATATACTGAGGTGGTGGCTGCAAGGCTCCGGATGTCTGAGAATGCGTCACAACACACGCCATGGTTCGTACGCTACACTTCTCAACCCACTCCTGTTCCTCCCTACTAACGTCGGCCGCCTTCTCGGCAACGACCATGGGTGAAACCTTAGAAGCAGGCACCGCAAAGTCGTTGCCGAGGAGGTGGTCGACGCCCCCAACAGGCAAGTTCTCTACAATTCCGACATCCAGCTCCTTCGCCACACCATCCACCTCCAGCTCCATCCGCACCAGCGGGTAGGACTTCGTAGCATTGATCCCCTGAACTACCACCACCCGAGCAGCGTTAATCGGTCTACCAGTAAAGTTCCTTAACAAGGTCTGAGAAGCCCCAGTATCACGCAATAGCTTAACTCCTCGCCTTTCGCCAGCCCACCTCACAAAACCATGCCCTCTATGACCCCCAAAGACGTCGCGGACAGGGTTCGAGCCTTCCGGACTCTTGAACACAGGCTGTGTCCCAACCTCTGATGAACTACCCTTGGCAAACTCAGAAGATATAGGCGACACCCCTATGCTGCGGGCCAATGACAAAACCTTGTTTGGTGGCTTGTTCGGACAAGCATTTGCAAAGTGACCCTCCTTGTGACATGCAAAGCACTCTTTACTCTTTGGTTTCCCTTGGGAGTGGGAGGTACCATTAGACTTCTTATACGGGACGGTATTTGGTTTATGTTCAGTTTTATTGTCAGTGCTACATGGTTTTGTGTATTTATGTGTATCAAAATTCTTGGGAGGGGGAGGGGTACGATCCTTTGCACCCAACTCACTCCTAGCTGCTGCTTCGCACCCTCGAATTAATGACAGTCGGCGGTCAGCCATTTCTGCTGCCTCCTGGAGAGTTCTAGGATTTTTTTCCTGTATATTTAATGTTAAGTCCCCGCCTGTGCACTTAAAGAACTGCTCCAAGAGAACCAGCTCACTCAACTCCTCAAAAGTAGCTGCCCTCTCAGAACGCAGCCAATGTCGTAGTGCATCAGACAAGTCCCGGGCGTGTTCTAGGAAGGTACTATCCTTGCCCTTAGTAACACCCCGAAACTTCAAGCGGTAAGTTTCTGGTTGTAACTCATAGGCCCGTAGCACAGCCTTCTTTAGCTCATCATAATCTACACAGGACTCTAAAGGTAGTGCATCATACGCTTTTAGCCCCTTTCCTAGGAGTCTTGATGAAACTAATGCTACCCACTTTTCCTGAGGCCACTGGTGTTCCTGACACTTCTTCTCAAATCGCATAAAAAACTCAGTCACACATGATTCATCGAACACAGGAACTAGTTTAAGCAGGTGCGACAATGATTGGTCCCGATGTCTATTACCTCCCCCAATATTTCGCCCTGTTACCTCCACTCGAGATCTCTCCAGCTCCCTGTCAGCCCGATACCTAGTAGACTCTGCCTGCAGTTCAGCCTCTCGTATAGCTGTTCTCTCTGCAGCCTCAGCCTGCACACTAGCCTGTCTCTCGGCAGCCTCAACCTGAGCTCTAGCCTGTCTTTCGGTAGCCTCAACCTGAGCTCTAGCAACCTCAGCCTGCACACTAGCCTGTCTCTGGGCAGCCTCAACCTGAGCTCTAGCAGCCTCAACCTTGGCCATCTCAAGCCGAAACAACAAATCTGGAGTCAACCCTTGAGGAGGGGAAGATGCATTTAATGGGGAGGGTCCCTGTGATTGAATTCCACGCTGCCATTGACCATCAACTTGGGGGTATGTACTAAATTCAGGCACCCTGATGTTTGATACGGGGGTAGAGTGGAGGGGGGGCTGGGGACTGGGGCCCCCAGTCGCCTCTCCACCCAGGTCTCTCCCTTCTAAACCCAATATCAAAGTCCTCAGCTGATCTTTCCTCATGCCACTTAAACCCTGGTGACCCTGAAGACTTGCCACACACTTTAAGCCATACTTATTCAGCTTCAACACCCTGGCAGCGGTAAGGGGCACCTCTAAAAATCTTCTAGCACCCTCCTCGCTATCGACTAGCCACTCCACAGGTCTTTCTCCCTCCGAGCCTGTTTCGTGACCTGACCCATCACTGTGTTCTGATATATTAGACATGTTTGTGTACTGCAGTAATTATCACGGTTATAGAATGTGCCTTATCTCCTATGCAAGTATGTATATACTAATGGTATTTAAAGTCTTTAATGTGTTATATTGGTTGCTCCAAAAAAAAAACTATGTCCACTGTATTCCTCTAATCATAAGGAATCTCAAAACAAATGACCACTATATTCCTCTGTTCAGTAAATCCTATGCAAGGTCGCCATTTGTTACGTCCTGGGATATATAAACACTGGGCTCTTTCTATTGGACTAGGTATGCGGCAACAAGCAACAACGGAAAACGCTAGATCCAACCCTTATCTATAAACCCAGGCAACAAACCACCCTAAACCGTCAAGAGTCCTGCCTGGACAACGAGGTATCCTATGACTCGGTTACAGGGTGCACGCACTATAGACTGCTGATAGTCAAGCAGGCTATATAAAAGATCACACAATTAAGAGTTGACTTAAAGCTTCAAGGAAAAGATAGATAACGGAATTAAATTGCAGAAACAATTTAATAACAAACTAGAAGAAAGTACATTTAACGTTACGTTAATTAATACAACTAATCACCCCTGCGTGAAAGAAGGTGAAAGCAAACAGTCCTCAAAACATCGTACAGGTAGACAAGATGCGGGTTTCTAAACTGCATGCGGCTACTGTAGGATCTGATGCTTAGCAAAGAAAATACGTTACGGATTTAGAGAACTCTTAACTCATAAGCAGGAATAAATACTAGTGATAGGCCATACAGTGTATAATGGCATAGGTATAATTAAACAAAGGCAGCAACTCGCAACATAACCACATACAGGTGTGCTTCTCACTCTTAGTCAGGCAAGCCTGCTCGGACAGAGTCTCTAAGCCACACCCTGACTCACAATGCTCACAAAAACGGTAAACTGTGGCACAATAACAAGCATACAGAGATAATAAACCACTAGCTGTTAATCTGCCAGGTGGCAGAGGTCTAGCCGGAAGGATATAGACTTCGGATACCCGGGCTGAGCCACCTGCTCTAGCCTAGGGACGTTCCCAAGTCTGTGCGCCAAATTACTCTAATTGAAAGGGTGCTCTCTTGAGAGACTCAGATCGCAAGTATCTGACTCTCTCCTGGCGACCCTAAAACAAAAGCAAGACGTGCTAGCGCAGTGCTGAGTGGACTAGGCAAGGGCCCTCACACAACACAACACTAGACACACAGGGACACAGACAAGAAAATGCCCCCAGACTCCCACGGGTATCCTAGTAAAGTCGTGCGGGTCCACAGGACTCGCACCAGCAGACTTTACTTAAAGGATCGCAAAAAGAGCCCCCTCCGGTCTTAGCCCCTGCTAACCTGACACAAGAACACACTAGCAAGCATGAAACCACCAAATATGAGACAACAAAAAAGCTTCCTAGGTCTCATTAACAATTACGTCTCTGTATAAGGCCCAAAATCCTATCTAGTTATCTGAGAGCTCGTCGTTAATACAATAATAGATATAAGGTCTATCAAGGGGATGGGATAATTTAAATAGATTGGTGAAGTAGTGGAAGGAAGGTATACAAAGTAAGAGAGAAAGTTTCTAAGTGGGGTTGAGAGGGATAGATATCAAGGGGGTCCGAAGGGTACGACAGTGAGGTGAGCTCTGAGTCTTGAATCTGTCTGGACCCCGCACTAGGTATACAGAATACATCCCAGGCATGGCAACACTCAACACAGTTGCCGGGTCAAAATCGTCTACCCCGTGCGTGAGTCGAAACTAAGCCCAACGCTGCAACCAAATGCACGTGGCAACATCAGGCTCGTCCCAAGCTGGACTCTCCGCGCGAAACAACGTCCCCCAGCCGGTCTCTCTCCCCCGCTCGTCAGCCGACTCGCGCGCATGCCCGCACGTGGCTACTATGCAGAAGCGTCACACCTCCCCCAAGATATAAGACCCTTGACTAAGTTCTTCATATCTAACAGAAAGCTTCTCATAGTACCACACACTGTTGCGACACAAGGCACTATATATAAAAAAAAAATAAAGACTGTTGCGCTCCACCGAGCAAGTTCAACTAACTCAGCGACAATAAGCGAAAACATTCAGCTTAGATACTGCTACAACATCTTATACAAAATTCTACACGTTATAAAAATAAAGAGTTTTTATAAGGTTTTTGCTTTTTTAATTTGTTTTTTTCGGCTGAACTACAGTGACAGCCTATTTTCCTCCACACTCAACCCTCAATCCTGTGGCAGTCTAACCAACATCATCCACCCTTGATAGACAATCCGCTATCACGTTATCAGAACCGGCAATATGGCGTATGTCCAGATTATACTCCTGAAGCATGAGTGACCACCTGGTCAGCCTCATATTCCAGTTATGAAACTGATTCAAGAATTTCAGAGGGTGATGATCGGTATAAACCACTACGACTGGTCCGAAAGCAGGAACATATACATCGAAGTGCCTGAGCGCCAGCACTATCGCCAGGAGTTCTTTTTCAATTACAGAGTAATTCCTTTGTGCACTATTGAATTTTTTACTGTAAAAACTCACTGGATGTTCGATACCTTCATCATCTGTCTGTAACAAGACAGCCCCAGCCCCTACGCCACTGGCATCAGTCGCCAGCTGAAAAGGTCTGCTGAAGTCCGGGGCCCTGAGTATGGGGTGGGTATATAACAGGTGTTTCACCAAGGAAAACGCCTCTGCACACTCAGGAGACCACCGGAACTTCTTGTCCTTAGATAATAAGTCAGTTAAAGGTGCAAATACAGTCGAATAGCCTTTGATGAAGCGACGATAATAGCCTATCATACCTAGAAACCGCATGATTTGTTTCTTAGTCGTAGGCTGGGGAAACTGATCGATGGCTCTGATCTTTGTCTGTGGAGGGCACACCTGACCCATCCCCACCTCGAACCCCAGGTACAAAACTGTGGCTTTGACAAAATCGCACTTACCCAGGTTTACCACCAAACCTGCTTCATTCAGTTTATTAACCTCTGAAGTGCGCACGGGGGTAATTGAAAACGTCCCCCTGTGCTGACGTATTTGAGGTGTTTCCGTCACTAAAATATTCATTGTACCATTGTGACGCATGTCGAGTGTGAGCATGCTGTACAGAACGCCCAGTCATGCCCCACTCTCGCTAGGATCGTCAGGGCAGGAACTTTGGCTGTAGTCTGTGTAGAGTTTCCTAACTTAGTTCATGTGAGCCGTTGTACTATAAGTATTATGAATATGTATTTTGTTTTCATCTGAGTCAACGAGTTCTATTTTATATCATTAGTTATAAGTATTGTGTATAAAACTTATTTGTAATGATGAGAGGAGAGAGAGAGATTACGTAACGGGTGTCAGTGAGTGCGCCATGCGGGAGGTGGGCCTAACTCACTAGCACTCCCCTCCTCCCTCCTCCCCCTCAGTGCGTGGGAAAGCCTTTGTCAATCCCAGATTGAGAGAGATAAGTTACGTAATGATTGTCAGTGGGCGGTCCTTAGTTGTTTACGATATGCTCACTAGAGGGCCGAGTATAAAAAGGGAAGTCTCGCCACATTTTCTTCAGAACTCATTAGGCAGAGCGACTTCTCATTTCCCTTGCTACTATATATATTCTTCTGACTGATGTGAACTTTCTCTACTACCGTACATTCTATCTCCTCTTTTCAAATACCCTTTTTAACTTAAATGATCCCGTTGGTGCAGAGTTAGTCAGCCAACGTATTATCGCTTGAGTTCTCACGAGATATATGCCTAGTAGATAGCCTATTTTGGAAGGGATAATTTAGACTAGGATTGATTAATGTTTGTTGCACTCGTATATGCATTTCCCTGTGTATTATTATTATTGATCCTGTTTTCTGCTGGTCTAGGTAATGCTAGCCTGGGATAAGGCTACTGGTGTTGTGATTCCCGATGTGTACTAGGTTTTGTTGAACCTGTGCAATCGCAACGGAGACGTGGGAAGCCTAGGTGGTCTTTCTGACTGTGTACCTTGTGAGGTTAGCACTGTGTTGCGAGTGAGGGCTTTTGCCTCTGCCACCCAACACTGTGCTATCTCGGTTGCTTTGACTTTGAGAGGATCGCCAGGAGAGAACCAGATACTAGCGATCTGGATCTCTCAAGAGAGCATCCCGTCAATTAACGTAATTTGGCCGCACAGCCTTAACCCTTAAAGAGCGGCTCACCACATAAGTCGAGTTGAAAAAACAGGCAAAAAACGAGTGAAAAAATGGTGTAAATCGAGTGAAAATGAGTGGGATAGTAATGATCCATACGTCCGATATCTGTGGCCTCCCGGCCCACACTAACTCCAGTTCCCCCACCGCGCGAGAGGATCACAGTGTAACCAATAGTTCGCTAAAAGTGAGCAAGGTAGCAAAATCTGCTAAACTTCCATCTTCGAGGTAACACTGTCAGTGCTCCACGAGTGCTACGTAGCTGTATGTTACGTCAATGTGTAGCGATTTCCACCTAGTTTTCGGCACAATACAGTTCCTTTCATACTGATGGTTGATATAGCTGTCAGAATGGCCTGAAAAGGCCCAAAACGGCCACAGAGGGCCCGCTAGACAAGGGTTAAGGACCTCGCTAGGCTACGAGCCGCTTGCTCAGCCATTGTTTCCTAGCCTACTACATCCCGGCTAGACTTTGCTCGATCAGCAGATACAGAATAGTATTGAAGCTTTCCTTATGTATACTATTGTTTAAGCACTATTGATTTCATGTGTTGCACGCTTAGCTACTTTAGTGATTAGTGGCCCACGAGCACAATCCGAGTAGGCTATTTTTGTTTTTGTTTTTTTGTTTTTTCTATGTGATTGAGGGAGGAAAAAGGCATAACTGCCTATAGCGAGTGCCTCCCCCATAGTTAAAAGAGTGACAGGGCCAAAATCAAGGGACGTTCGAGCCAAAATGCCTGGACACACGGAGTTTGAAGCAATTTAAGTCATAGGCAGAGGGAAAGACTGATTCTGGGAGAGAGTTCCAGAGCTCAGATGTTGAGTAGAAGAAAGTTTGAGAGTAACGTTTCACTCTTGGGTTGGAGAGTTGCACAGAGTAGGGGTGGGATTGAGTTGCAAGACGGGTACCACGTGCCCTACGTAAAGGAGGTGGTATGCACTGGGATAGCTCTGAGGAACACTGATTATTATAGTAGCGATAGAATAGCGAGAGAGATGCAACATTGCGGCGGAGAGAGAGAGATTGCAGAGAGTTGGTGAGTGGACGGGAGTTAATGATACGAAAGGCCTTCCTTTCAACTTTGTCTAGGAGAGCGGTGTGAGAGGAACCTCCCCACACATGTGAACAATACTCAATACAAGGGCGCACTATGCCCCTGTACAGAGCAAGAAGCTGTGCAGGGGAAAAGAACCCCCTAAGGCGGTTGAGCACACCCAGCTTCTGGGAGGCTGCCTTAGCAAGACTGGTAATATGGTCCTTCCAAATGAGAGCAGAAGAAAAAGAGACACCAAGAATATTGAGAGAAGATGAAGGGTTGATTTTTGTATTGTTGAAGAATAAGGGATAGTCCGCTGGGAGATCCTGACGGGTAGATAGATGGAGAAATTGGGTTTTGGAAGCATTAAAGTTAACAAGGTTTTCTCTGCCCCAATTGGAAATAGTATTTAGATCAGAATTTAAGAGTTCTATGGCTTCATTACGTTTGTCGTTGAGGGATTGCTGGCTGGGGCGTTCTGAAAAACTAATGGAGTAGTGTAAGGTTGAGTCGTCTGCGTATGAATGGATGGGAATTAAGGTACAGTTAAGGAGATCATTTATAAAAATTAGAAAGAGAATAGGAGATAGGACAGAGCCCTGAGGAACACCGGAGTTTATAGGGTGAGGAAGTGAACAATGGCCGTCCACAACCGCAGCTATGGAACGGCCGGAAAGGAAATTAGAGACAAAGGCACAGCTGGAGGGATAGAAACCGAAGGAGGGTAGTTTAGAAATTAAAGATTTATGCCAGACTCTATCGAAGGCTTTCGATATGTCTAGTGCAATAGAAAAAGTCTCACCGAAGTCCCGAAAGGAGGATGACCAAGAGTTAGTAAGATATGAAAGAAGATCACCAGTAGAGCGACCCTTAAGGAAGCCATACTGGCGATCTGAGAGCAGATTATGAGAAGAGAAATACTTAAGAAATTTGGAAGCAAGAATAGTTTCAAAAACTTTAGAAAGACAAGAGATAAGAGCAATTGGACGATAGTTGGAGGGTTGAGAGCGGTCACCCTTCTTTGGGACAGGTTGAATGTGAGCAAACTTCCAGCATGAAGGGAAGACGTTAGAGGATAGACAGAGACGAAAGAGTTTGCCTAGGCAGGGAGTCAGCACGGAAGCACAGTTTTTGAGAACAACAGGAGGAACACCGTCCGGACCGTACGCCTTATTAGTGTTAAGCCCAGAGAGGGTAGAAAGTAATTGCCAGTGCATTGGCGGAGTACTTCTTTTTAATGTTTGCCATTTACTATTGCATATTCTTATAATTCTTCTTATGTCAATTTAAACCTTTAATGATAATTAATTGTCAGTGTGTTGCTTATTGAATTGCTGTTCAAAATCCGATACGTACTTCTTACGAGCATCCGAGAAGCATCTAACTTTTTCAGAAGATTCCTTGCTCGATGCTCAAGGACTATTGATTAACGTAACGTAATAGTGCCGATCCGAAGTAGAGGGTGGAGGACTTCTTAAGTTCTTAGTCAAGGGTGGATTACTTCGGCTTCGGCCAACACTATTCTTTGGTGTTGTTGTGTCTTACTTCTTTGTTTGATTGTTGACCAGACTAGATAATTCCTGTCTCTTTATTAGTCTGTTGTTGAACACTAGTACCGAGTTCTTATATACCCCGTTATAGCAGATCGAACTCTGGAGGGTATTGGTGTTTTTTGTTCGGCTGGCAGTACTCAGAGGTTTGGGATCGTGTGTTTCCGTTGTGGCAGCGAGCCGTACTCGAGTCCTGATTGAGAGCCCTGGTGTACCTGAGTGCCAGGTCGTAACAAATGGCGACCTTGCTTAGGATTTTGTGAACAGTATAAATTTTTGCAGAGTTGTACAACATTTGTTTGTTTGTATTTTAGCGTGCATATTGAAGAATATTTTTTTTTGTATGGCAATTAGTAGAGCATTTAAGAGACTCCAGTTAATTTAGTAATTAGTGCTTGCATAGGAAGTTTAACACTTTTGTCTCGAGAATTTTTTTGTGGACTTCAGTATGTCGTGCCCTAGCACTGACGAGGAGCGAGAGATGCCATTTGAAGAGGTGCCGTTAGTAACCAGTGAGGAGGATGCTAGAGTTTTTGTGAGTAAGCGGTACCACGTGACGGAGGAGAGGCTGACCGGGGTGGATGTTTATGGCTTGCACCTGATAGCCAAGGTTTTGGGCATTTCCAATGTAGTAGGGATGTCCAAGGGGGAGCTGATTTCCTGGGTGTTGCGTGGGCGACATGGGGTTTCGGAGGGGAGGGCGTTTGGGGGGGTTCCTCCCCAGATTCCCTCTCACTCGACTCCCACAGTGCCGTCCACTCAGTTACCGGAGGTTAGCACTCTCCCACAGAGGGATGAGAATTGGCAGATTGGAGTGCCCTCGGGTGGTGCACATGGTGGTTCCCCAGTTTTTGCCCCCCCTCCTTCAGTAGTGGCAGCTCCCTCTTCCTGCCTGTCTCCAGATATGGTATTTAGACTTGAGCTTGCTAAGATTGAGGCTGAGGCTAGGAAGCAGGAGATTGAGGCTGAGGCTAGGAAGCAGGAGAATGAGACTAGGAAGCAGGAGAATGAGACCAGGAGGCAGGAGATTGAGGTTAGGAGGCATGAGGCTGAGCTTAGGTACGACTCAGAGAAATATTGTGCTCAATTAGATTTAGATAAGACTCGTGCAGAGTCGACAGGGATTCGGATGGGCCGTGAGGGCCAAGTAAGAGAACAGTCCTTGTCCCACTTAGTCAAATTGGTGCCGGTATTTAGTGAAACTGAAGTCACAGAATTTTTTAATCGTTTTGAGAAGAAGTGTAGGGAGCATAATTGGCCTGAGGAGAAGTGGGCAGCTCTAGTCTCCTCAAGACTTACGGGTAAGGGTCTGAAGGCTTATGATGCACTGCCTTTAGAGTCTTGCATTGACTACCCAGTATTGAAGAGAGCTGTCCTACGGGCATACGAGTTGCAACCAGAAACATATCGATTGAAGTTTCGGGGTGTTACAAAGACTAGGGAGGCGACCTTTCTTGAACATGCCCGGGACTTAAAAGATGCACTTACAAACTGGACACGTTCTGAGAAAGCTGAGACGGCCGAACAGTTGACTGAGCTGTTTCTGCTCGAGCAGTTTTATAAGTGTACTGGTGCAGAAATGACTTTAACTATTAAAGAAAAGAACCCAAAAACTCTACAGGAGGCAGCTGAGATGGCTGACCTCCGGCTATCACTAATTCGTGGGTGCGGGTCTGCCCAGCGTAGTGAGGCAGGTAACAAGGGGCGTGACGCCCCACCCCCCCGAGTTAGTGATATACATTATGCAAACAAGTACAAGAGCCATGATACCAAGACTGACCACAAGACTAGCACCGTCCCATTTAAGAAGGGGCCGGGCCCTTCCCAGTACCAAGGGAAGCCCAAAGGGGAGTTGGAGTGTTATCATTGTCATGAAAAGGGGCACTTTGCAAGAGTCTGTCCTAGCAAACCACCTACAGCAGCTGTGTCTTTGGCCTGCAACATTGGTGTGTCTCCGAAGTCATCTGAGTTTGCCCGGGGCAGTTCGTCAGAGGCTGAGGCACAGCCAATGCAGAAGCACCTGGGAGGCTCGAACCCTGCTCAGGATGTTTTTTGCGACCATAGAGGGCGGGGTTGCGTGATGTGGGCGGGGCGCAAGCATGGAGTAGAGGTCTTGCGTGATACAGGTGCTTCCCAGACTCTGATGAATAACTTGACTGGCTACCCTATAAATGCGGCTCGGGTGGTAGTGGTGCAGGGTATTAATGCAACTCGGTCATACCCGCTGGTGCGGTTGGAGTTGGAGGTGGATGGTGTGGCACATGAATTGGATGTCGGGATTGTGGAGAAACTGCCAGTGGAGGGCGTCGACCTTCTTCTCGGCAACGACTTTGCAATGCCCGCTTCTGAGGTTCTACCCTTAGTCGTTGCCGAGAGGCCGGCCGACGTGAGTGGGGAAGAGCAAGAGTGGGTCGAGCGGTGCCAGGCACAACCCATGGCGTGTGTTGTCACCCGAGCTCGGGCAGCTAAAGTGTCACAGCCTAGTCCTCCGTCTTCAGACCAGCGGAGGAACGATCAACAGGAGGAGGCTAAAGCTGGAGTTGGTTTTAAGAGTTTTGACTCGGCGGCTCTCCCGGGTGATTCAGTATTGACACCTATGTTGGAGTCTGGAGAGGCCCCAGGACCTGTCACAGCTAGTGAGGAGGTAGGGCAGGAAGAGACTCCGAGGCAGCAACGTTACACACGGAGAGAAAAAAGGGTTGCTCAGTTTGATATTGGGGGAGGACTTGGGTTGCTTCGGAAGCATCTAGACAGGTTGGTTCCCTCAGATATTTGTAAACTGCAGTTGGAGGATCCGGAAGTTCAGAAGTGTGGTAATGGTGCTGTCGAGATCAAACACGAGGACGGGGAAGCATGTCATGTGAACCTGTTGGAGGAGTTTGTGAGGCAACCACCTGAGCAGCCTACTGTCCCTGCGTTGGTCTGCCGCGGCCAAGGTGGAGAAGGAGAGGGGGGCAGTAGGGCACAGGTGGAGGAGAGTAGGGATTGTCATGTCTCGGCGGAGCAGTGGGCGGGGGACACGAGTCTGGTGGCTGTGGAAGCGCTAGAGCACCTGCCTGAGCAGCAGTGTGCAGCACTCCAGCACCAGCTCGGTTCATAACCCCACTGGTCGTGCCGAGCCCCTGAGTCTCACAACTCGGGCGGTGCAAGATGTTCCACGGGCAGGTCACGTGAATGTTGAAAAACCGTTAGCCTCGTTGTTTCGGTGGTTCAAGGTGGGCGACGAGGCTTTGGCATGGTTGCCAGGTCAGGGTCGACCCATGGCTGCCAAGGGTGGTGGTCAAAAGGAGGACATTGAGCAGATTGGTGAGGTTGGCTGTGGAGTGGATGTGCCCGGTCGTCACATAGCCTCCCAATGCTGCTCTAGTCTAATGCAACAGCCCTACCATAGACCGACTGTATCTGGCCATGTCTCTAAAAGCGGTGATGCTGAGCAGGCAGATGTCGTCACAAGGAATGCGGGGGTGCGCATGTACGGTATCGGCGGGGAAGCCTTAGCAATAATGAACTGTGGGAGTGACTGCACAGGTGGTGCTGATTGTCCCTCTCATGACCTGGCTGTTCTAGGGACAAAGGTGGAGAAGGAGGGAGACTACAGGTTAGAAGCTGCGGTCTCGGCTGGGTTGTGGGAGGGCACTAGGCATGTTGTTCGTGGAGACAGTGCAAGGCAGTTGTTTACTAGGCTATGGCAGTACTTTCGCATGTTTGTTGCTTCTCCAGGCCTGATGTACGGGGTAGAATCCGACATGCAGGCTGGAGATAGTGCAAGGCTCAGTTTAATTCCCTACCGTATAAATCCTGCTCGACAGCCTATGGTGCAAGCAGAGCTGGATTACGTGTGGACGAAGGGTCTGAGGGATAAGGAATGTCGTGAGTGGTCGTTGCCTGTAACTTTGCAACCAGTGTTAAGTGGCAAGATCAGTGAGTGTGTTGATTGCGAGAGTGTGTGTGCATTATCCCTGACATACGCCTATTCCATATCAAGAGTTGACGACACCATAGACCGCCTCGGGGCTGCATCGCCTATCACGAAAGTAGATTTAGTAAAGGGTTGCTGGCAGGTGCCTTTGTCCGAGCGTGCTGGGGAGGTATGTGGTTTTGTTGTGGACGGGAGTACCTACCAGTGCAATGTTATGCCTGACGGACTTAAGAATGCACCAGCAACGTTTCAGAACCTGATGAATTAAATTGTAAAGGACGATGATGGGCTGGAGCATCCTGTTAGTTTCTGCTCGGAGAAGTACAATTCGGCCCAGGGGAGCTGCTCTGTTGTCGAGGAGGAGCTGCTGGCGGTTGTGCTTGCGCTGGGGCATTTCGAGGTCTATGTTCCAGCCTATGGTCCGGTCGTTGTAGTTTACCCAGATCATCACCCTCTCAAGTTCTTGGACCAGTTTCACAATCGGAATATGAGGCTGACCAGGTGGTCACTAAGGTTATTGGTATATAATCTGGACATACGCCATATTGCCGGTTGTGACAACGTGGTTGCAGATGGTCGTTCAAGGGTATATGATCCTGGGTAGATTGACACACGGGTAGCCTCCTGCTTTAGTTTGAATAGTATTTTGCGCTTGGTGCTTGTTGGCTCGCGATTGTAGCCCAGCGTATTGGGTCGTAAAGCAGGAGTTGAGCGTTTGGTATAGAAGAAAATAGGTTGCCCTTATAGTGCAGCCGGAAAAAAAACATATTAAAATATAAAAAAAAAATCATATAAAAACTCTTTCTTTTTGATATAGATAATTGTATAAGTTTGTCATAGCCTATTGAGTTTGAGTAGTCCACGAACTATCAAACGGCTGAGCTGCTGTAAGCTCGCTCTGGGAGCATGATATTGTGTCTTTTTACTATTGTTGGGAGGAGTTGTAAAATGTGAATTTTTTTTTTAATAGTGAGATGTGTTTTGGTGATAAACTCAGCTTTGTTTTAGTGCCATGCGGTCGCTGGGTGTGAGGGGCTTGATGGGGTTCTGTGTGTCAGATTTTAGCTCAGGGTTGAGCAAGTAAAATCTTGGGGGAGGTGTGACGCATGTCGAGTGTGAGCATGCTGTACAGAACGCCCAGTCATGCCCCACTCTCGCTAGGATCGTCAGGGCAGGAACTTTGGCTGTAGTCTGTGTAGAGTTTCCTAACTTAGTTCATGTGAGCCGTTGTACTATAAGTATTATGAATATGTATTTTGTTTTCATCTGAGTCAACGAGTTCTATTTTATATCATTAGTTATAAGTATTGTGTATAAAACTTATTTGTAATGATGAGAGGAGAGAGAGAGATTACGTAACGGGGGTCAGTGAGTGCGCCATGCGGGAGGTGGGCCTAACTCACTAGCACTCCCCTCCTCCTCCTCCCCCTCAGTGCGTGGGAAAGCCTTTGTCAATCCCAGATTGAGAGAGATAAGTTACGTAATGATTGTCAGTGGGCGGTCCTTAGTTGTTTACGATATGCTCACTAGAGGGCCGAGTATAAAAAGGGAAGTCTCGCCACATTTTCTTCAGAACTCATTAGGCAGAGCGACTTCTCATTTCCCTTGCTACTATATATATTCTTCTGACTGATGTGAACTTTCTCTACTACCGTACATTCTATCTCCTCTTTTCAAATACCCTTTTTAACTTAAATGATCCCGTTGGTGCAGAGTTAGTCAGCCAACGTATTATCGCTTGAGTTCTCACGAGATATATGCCTAGTAGATAGCCTATTTTGGAAGGGATAATTTAGACTAGGATTGATTAATGTTTGTTGCACTCGTATATGCATTTCCCTGTGTATTATTATTATTGATCCTGTTTTCTGCTGGTCTAGGTAATGCTAGACTGGGATAAGGCTACTGGTGTTGTGATTCCCGATGTGTACTAGGTTTTGTTGAACCTGTACAATCGCAACGGAGACGTGGGAAGCCTAGGTGGTCTTTCCTGACTGTGTACCTTGTGAGGTTAGCACTGTGTTGCGAGTGAGGGCTTTTGCCTCTGCCACCCAACACTGTGCTATCTCGGTTGCTTTGACTTTGAGAGGATCGCCAGGAGAGAACCAGATACTAGCGATCTGGATCTCTCAAGAGAGCATCCCGTCAATTAACGTAATTTGGCCGCACAGCCTTAAGGACCTCGCTAGGCTACGAGCCGCTTGCTCAGCCATTGTTTCCTAGCCTACTACATCCCAGCTAGACTTTGCTCGATCAGCAGATACAGAATAGTATTGAAGCTTTCCTTATGTATACTATTGTTTAAGCACTATTGATTTCATGTGTTGCACGCTTAGCTACTTTAGTGATTAGTGGCCCACGAGCACAATCCGAGTAGGCTATTGCCGGTGCATTGGCGGAGTACTTCTTTTTAATGTTTGCCATTTACTATTGCATATTCTTATAATTCTTCTTATGTCAATTTAAACCTTTAATGATAATTAATTGTCAGTGTGTTGCTTATTGAATTGCTGTTCAAAATCCGATACGTACTTCTTACGAGCATCCGAGAAGCATCTAACTTTTTCAGAAGATTCCTTGCTCGATGCTCAAGGACTATTGATTAACGTAAGGTAATAGTGCCGATCCAAAGTAGAGGGTGGAGGACTTCTTAAGTTCTTAGTCAAGGGTGGATTACTTCGGCTTCGGCCAACACTATTCTTTGGTGTTGTTGTGTCTTACTTCTTTGTTTGATTGTTGACCAGACTAGATAATTCCTGTCTCTTTATTAGTCTGTTGTTGAACACTAGTACCGAGTTCTTATATACCCCGTTATAGCAGATCGAACTCTGGAGGGTATTGGTGTTTTTTGTTCGGCTGGCAGTACTCAGGGTTTGGGATCGTGTGTTTCCGTTGTGGCAGCGAGCCGTACTCGAGTCCTGATTGAGAGCCCTGGTGTACCTGAGTGCCAGGTCGTAACACCATTAATAGCATTAATAATTATCCATATGCGCCTATTATGGGTTGATTATAAAGGTATTAACCTGAAACAACAATAAATCGAGTGAAAACAGCGTTTGGATGGTCAAAATCGGAGATATAGCCCGCGAGTTGTATAATGTATGGGTGAGGCAAGCTACCTTCCCGCCAATTTCCCCCAAGGCCACTGAGACACAGTCGATCGATATTCTCTCTCTCTCTTCTTGCACTCGATTGCCATCAGTGATGACAACACCCTGCTTGCAACTCGCTAATGTTAGCACGAAAATATACCTCAGAATAAGGGAATAATAGGGAAAATAGGTGATAACTGAAGGATAGGAGGAAAGTGGGGAAGGAGGGGAGGTAGAGGACTGAGATTTTGCATGGCCCAGGGGCCAAAAAAAAATAAAAAAATAAAAAAATAAAAATAAAAAAAATATATTTTTTTCGATGTCAAAAGTTGATTTTTTATTTTACTTACTCAGGAGAGTCTTCCCGCAGTCCGCCGAGGGAACTCTTAAGAGTCTCCCCGCAGCTCCCGGGTTAAAAAGCTGTCCGATGTGAGCACAGTGACTGTTAAAATCCTCATCTAGGTACACCGAACAGTTGGGAATGTCGGCTACAATGTCGTTCATTAATTTCTGAAACGTTGCAGGGGCATTTTTCAGCCCGTATGCCATAACATGGCAACGATATGTGGCACCGTCCACCACAAACCCACACACCTCTCGCGCTCGTTCAGACAAGGGCACTTGCCAATAACCCTTAACAAGGTCTATCTTAGTGAGGAACTTGGCTTTTCCTATCTTATCCACACTGTCGTCCACGCGAGGGAGAGGGTAGGCATTTGTGGGGGTTAAACCATTCAACCTGCGGAAATCTATACAAAACCGCACTTTGCCATCTGGTTTGGGCTGCAGTGTGACTGGGGAAGTCCACCTTACTGCACCCTCAGAAATCAGCCCACGTTTCAGCATATAATCCAGCTCTTCCCTAAGTGCTGGTAATTTAATAGGGGGAACACGGTATGGCACTGATTTAAAGGGCGGGTGGTCCCCAACATCGACATCGTGCACCGCTTGAGTAGTGAGGCCAGGATGCTCTGCGAAAACAGCTGGGTTTGAATCAAACAAGTGCTGCACAGCTACACGCTGTTGCTCAGGCAGGTGCAATATCAACTCGTGAGCCACTTGTCTAGAATTCCCCGCCCACTGATCCGCGGAAACATGACAATCCCAATTATCCTCCCCCGCAGCTTGACTGTCCCTTCCTCCTTCTCCACCACGATCACTGCAGATCAACACCGGGACAGTGAGAGGCTCGGAGGGGCGCCTCACATACTCTTTCATCAGATTTACATGGCAAAGTTGGTTCTTTTTCTTACGATCAGGAGTAGCTACTAAATAGTCGAGATCAGAAACCTTCCTTACAACCCGATACGGACCAGAATACTTGGCAGACAAGGGGTGTCCCACCAGAGGCAGTAGTATCAGTACCTCCTGATCTACTTCAAACTCCCTCAGCTTCACCTTCTGGTCGTATCTGTCCTTCATCTGAGCTTGTGAACTCTTAAGGTTCCGACCTGCTACCTCCAAGCTCTTTAGCATTCTCTCACGGCTTTCAACTACATACTTTAGAAGCGAGCATGGCTTTGTGACTCCCTCCCAGATCTCCTTGACTATGTGGAGGGGCCCCCTGACCCTGTGTCCAAAAACCAACTCGTTCGGGCTAAATCCCAAGCTCTCCCCAGGTACTTCTCTCGCAGCAAATAAAACGTATGGGAGACCTAGATCCCAGTCCTTCCCATTTTCCATGCAATAACACCGCAACATACTCTTGAGAGTCGAGTGCCACCTTTCCAAAACTCCCTGACTCTCGGGATGGTAGGCAGATGACACCACAGACACTATCCCATGTTGCTGCATGGTCTGCTTAAACAGAGCAGAAGTAAAATTGGATCCCTGATCAGACTGGATCTCCTGAGGGTAGCCATAACGAGAGAAATAGACAAGTAGGTTTTTGACAACAGTCTTAACCATCCCGTTGCGCATGGGGTAAGCATCTGGATACCGTGTTGCTACATCCATTACAGTTAGTAAAAATTTATTGCCGGCACTAGTGGGGGCAATGGGCCAACCATATCGATAACTACTTTGCTGAAGGGCGGCCCAATGACAGGGATGGGTTGTAACGGGGCTCTCGGGGTGACCTGATTGGGTTTCCCAACAACTTGACAAGTGTGACACTGTGACACCCATGACACGACACTCGCCTTTAACCCAGGCCACCAGAAAAGCATGCTCAGAGCTGCCTCCGTCTTACGTGCCCCCAGGTGCCCTGCCAAAGGCACATCATGAGCTAATCTCAATAAGCTCTCACGGCACACCCTCGGTACTACTAACTGGTCCACTAATCCTGACCCGCCATCCCACTTTTTCTTGGGATCCTGATGTCTCCGATACAAGATCCCCTCGGACAAGAAAAAATCACCAGGCTGCGCATCCCCATCGCTCTCCAGGTCGATAGCACCATTACCACAAGCCCTGACTTCAGGATCTTCCAGCTGCAAGGAACATATATCAGCAGGTGCGAGATTATCCAAGTTCATCTTAAATAATTTATTTCAACCTCCAATGTCCCGCTGACCCATCCTTTCCTCACGCTGCGCATAACGATGCTGTCGCAGAGTCTCTTCCTGCCCTGCACCTGCACTAGCGGTGACAGGCCCCGGGGCCTCTCCAGACTCTAACATAGGTGCCAATAATGAGTTACCAAGAAACACTGCCGGCTCAAAACTCTCCAATTGACCAACACTTCCCGTTTTCTTGTGACCTTTCCTCCGCGGTTTGATAGACTGAGGTGGTGGCTGCAAGGCTCCGGATGTCTGAGAATGCGTCACAACACACGCCATGGTTCATACGCTACACTTCTCAACCCACTCCTGTTCCTCCCTACTAACGTCGGCCGCCTTCTCGGCAACGACCAAGGATGAAACCTTAGAAGCAGGCACCGCAAAGTCGTTGCCGAGGAGGAGGTCGACGCCCCCAACAGGCAAGTTCTCTACAATTCCGACATCCAGCTCCTTCGCCACACCATCCACCTCCAGCTCCATCCGCACCAGCGGGTAGGACTTCGTAGCATTGATCCCCTGAACTACCACCACCCGAGCAGCGTTAATCGGTCTACCAGTAAAGTTCCTTAACAAGGTCTGAGAAGCCCCAGTATCACGCAATAGCTTAACTCCTCGCCTTTCGCCAGCCCACCTCACAAAACCATGCCCTCTATGACCCCCAAAGACGTCGCGGACAGGGTTCGAGCCTTCCGGACTCTTGAACACAGGCTGTGTCCCAACCTCTGACGAACTACCCTTGGCAAACTCAGAAGATATAGGCGACACCCCTATGCTGCGGGCCAATGACAAAACCTTGTTTGGTGGCTTGTTCGGACAAGCATTTGCAAAGTGACCCTCCTTGTGACATGCAAAGCACTCTTTACTCTTTGGTTTCCCTTGGGAGTGGGAGGTACCATTAGACTTCTTATACGGGACGGTATTTGGTTTATGTTCAGTTTTATTGTCAGTGCTACATGGTTTTGTGTATTTATGTGTATCAAAATTCTTGGGAGGGGGAGGGGTACGATCCTTTGCACCCAACTCACTCCTAGCTGCTGCTTCGCACCCTCGAATTAATGACAGTCGGCGGTCAGCCATTTCTGCTGCCTCCTGGAGAGTTCTAGGATTTTTTTCCTGTATATTTAATGTTAAGTCCCCGCCTGTGCACTTAAAGAACTGCTCCAAGAGAACCAGCTCACTCAACTCCTCAAAAGTAGCTGCCCTCTCAGAACGCAGCCAATGTCGTAGTGCATCAGACAAGTCCCGGGCGTGTTCTAGGAAGGTACTATCCTTGCCCTTAGTAACACCCCGAAACTTCAAGCGGTAAGTTTCTGGTTGTAACTCATAGGCCCGTAGCACAGCCTTCTTTAGCTCATCATAATCTACACAGGACTCTAAAGGTAGTGCATCATACGCTTTTAGCCCCTTTCCTAGGAGTCTTGATGAAACTAATGCTACCCACTTTTCCTGAGGCCACTGGTGTTCCTGACGCTTCTTCTCAAATCGCATAAAAAACTCAGTCACACATGATTCATCGAACACAGGAACTAGTTTAAGCAGGTGCGACAATGATTGGTCCCGATGTCTGTTACCTCCCCCAATATTTCGCCCTATTACCTCCACTCGAGATCTCTCCAGCTCCCTGTCAGCCCGATACCTAGTAGACTCTGCCTGCAGTTCAGCCTCTCGTATTGCTGTTCTCTCTGCAGCCTCAGCCTGCACACTAGCCTGTCTCTCGGCAGCCTCAACCTGAGCTCTAGCCTGTCTTTCGGTAGCCTCAACTTGAGCTCTAGCAACCTCAGCCTGCACACTAGCCTGTCTCTGGGCAGCCTCAACCTGAGCTCTAGCAGCCTCAACCTTGGCCATCTCAAGCCGAAACAACAAATCTGGAGTCAACCCTTGAGGAGGGGAAGATGCATTTAATGGGGAGGGTCCCTGTGATTGAATTCCACGCTGCCATTGACCATCAACTTGGGGGTATGTACTAAATTCAGGCACCCTGATGTTTGATACGGGGGTAGAGTGTAGGGGGGGCTGGGGACTGGGGCCCCCAGTCGCCTCTCCACCCAGGTCTCTCCCTTCTAAACCCAACATCAAAGTCCTCAGCTGATCTTTCCTCATGCCACTTAAACCCTGGTGACCCTGAAGACTTGCCACACACTTTAAGCCATACTTATTCAGCTTCAACACCCTGGCAGCGGTAAGGGGCACCTCTAAAAATCTTCTAGCACCCTCCTCGCTATCGACTAGCCACTCCACAGGTCTTTCTCCCTCCGAGCCTGTATCGTGACCTGACCCATCACTGTGTTCTGATATATTAGACATGTTTGTGTACTGCAGTAATTATCACGGTTATAGAATGTGCCTTATCTCCTATGCAAGTATGTATATACTAATGTTATTTAAAGTCTTTAATGTGTTATATTGGTTGTTCCAAAAAAAAAACTATGTCCACTGTATTCCTCTAATCATAAGGAATCTCAAAACAAATGACCACTATATTCCTCTGTTCAGTAAATCCTATGCAAGGTCGCCATTTGTTACGTCCTGGGATATATAAACACTGGGCTCTTTCTATTGGACTAGGTATGCGGCAACAAGCAACAACGGAAAACGCTAGATCCAACCCTTATCTATAAACCCAGGCAACAAACCACCCTAAACCGTCAAGAGTCCTGCCTGGACAACGAGGTATCCTATGACTCGGTTACAGGGTGCACGCACTATAGACTGCTGATAGTCAAGCAGGCTATATAAAAGATCACACAATTAAGTTGACTTAAAGCTTCAAGGAAAAGATAGATAATGGAATTAAATTGCAGAAACAATTTAATAACAAACTAGAAGAAAGTACATTTAACGTTACGTTAATTAATACAACTAATCACCCCTGCGTGAAAGAAGGTGAAAGCAAACAGTCCTCAAAACATCGTACAGGTAGACAAGATGCGGGTTTCTAAACTGCATGCGGCTACTGTAGGATCTGATGCTTAGCAAAGAAAATACGTTACGGATTTAGAGAACTCTTAACTCATAAGCAGGAATAAATACTAGTGATAGGCCATACAGTGTATAATGGCATAGGTATAATTAAACAAAGGCAGCAACTCGCAACATAACCACATACAGGTGTGCTTCTCACTCTTAGTCAGGCAAGCCTGCTCGGACAGAGTCTCTAAGCCACACCCTGACTCACAATGCTCACAAAAACGGTAAACTGTGGCACAATAACAAGCATACAGAGATAATAAACCACTAGCTGTTAATCTGCCAGGTGGCAGAGGTCTAGCCGGAAGGATATAGACTTCGGATACCCGGGCTGAGCCACCTGCTCTAGCCTAGGGACGTTCCCAAGTCTGTGCGCCAAATTACTCTAATTGAAAGGGTGCTCTCTTGAGAGACTCAGATCGCAAGTATCTGACTCTCTCCTGGCGACCCTAAAACAAAAGCAAGACGTGCTAGCGCAGTGCTGAGTGGACTAGGCAAGGGCCCTCACACAACACAACACTAGACACACAGGGACACAGACAAGAAAATGCCCCCAGACTCCCACGGGTATCCTAGTAAAGTCGTGCGGGTCCACAGGACTCGCACCAGCAGACTTTACTTAAAGGATCGCAAAAAGCCCCCCCTCCAGTCTAGCCCCTGCTAACCTGACACAAGTACACACTAGCAAGCATGAAACCACCAAATATGAGACAACAAAAAAGCTTCCTAGGTCTCATTAACAATTACGTCTCTGCATAAGGCCCAAAATCCTATCTAGTTATCTGAGAGCTCGTCGTTAATACAATAATAGATATAAGGTCTATCAAGGGGATGGGATAATTAAATAGATTGGTGAAGTAGTGGAAGGAAGGTATACAAAGTAAGAGAGAAAGTTTCTAAGTGGGGTTGAGAGGGATAGATATCAAGGGGGTCCGAAGGGTACGACAGTGAGGTGAGCTCTGAGTCTTGAATCTGTCTGGACCCCGCACTAGGCATGCAGAATACATCCCAGGCTTGGCAACACTCAACACAGTTGCCGGGTCAAAATCGTCTACCCCGTGCGTGAGTCGAAACTAAGCCCAACGCTGCAACCAAATGCACGTGGCAACATCAGGCTCCCAAGCTGGACTCTCCGCGCGAAGCAACGTCCCCCAGCCGGTCTCTCTCTCCCGCTCGTCTCCTCCCACTCTCACTAGACTTACATCTTATATATTATAATGAAACAATCAACTATCGAGAATAAAATATACTAAGATGCGTTGGTTAAGAATAAGGGCAGCTACAAGCTGTGAAACAACATAAGAATATCCCAGACATTAGTTACATTGTCGTAGGATATATACTAAGGAAAAGCCGGCCGGCCGGCTGCCACCAGCCGGTTTCTAAACGGCTGGGCAGCCGACGCGCACGCATGCCCGCACGTGGCTACTATGCAGAAGCGTCACAGTTGTAATTTGCATTTTTTAAATCTGGTATCTTCATCTCCTGTTTTTCAATAGTATATTTGCAATTAATGTTGATTCTAATGAACTTGTGTTCAGAGGTGGATAGGCGTTCACCGACGTCATGTTTATATATCAAGTTTTCATTTGTACTGATAACGAGATCTAATTTGCAACATAGATACCAACACCAGACACAGTACGGTGTCATCTTTTGCTGATGACACAAAATTAAGCAAGATAGTAAACACACAAGAGGACACGGGCCGACTGCAGGAAGACATGAATGTAGTGTTCCCAGTGGACCAGGGAAAACTACATGCAATTCAATGAGGAAAAATTCCAATTAATACGGTACAGAGACAATAATGGTGTTAAAGAAATTACAAATTACTTAACAGAATCTAACCACATAATAGAACGGAAAGACAGTGTGAAAGACCTTGGGGTATTAATGTCTGAAAATATGGGTTTCAAAGTACATAACCAGGTCAAAGTGGCGGCTGCGAAACGTCTTAACGGGTTGGATTCTGCGTACTTTTAAAACACGCGGTGAATTGCCTATGATAACGCTCTTCAAATCTCTAGTGCTACCGCGGCTTGAATACTGTAGCGTATTAACATCCCCATACAAAGCAGGTGAAATAAATGACGTAGAGAGTGTACAAAGAAATTTCACTTCGCATATAAGTTCGATAAAACATCTACACTATTGGGAGCGTTTCAGAGCACTGAATCTGTACTCACTGGAACGTAGAAGAGAACGTTACCTAATAATATACACGTGGAAAATCGCAGAGGGTTTAGTACCAAACCTACATACAGTCAGCCCCCCCAATACGCGATTCCACAATTCGCGAAAACCCTAATACACGAGTGACCCCTCGAAAATAACATTAATTAATTAAACATTAATTACGCGAGGTGGTACCACAATACACGAATCGAGAGCTAAGAAGGGGCCAAATCCGCTATTCCCGCTTGATACGCGAGCACGTCTACGTTTCGCGAGGCCCAGGAGTAGCTCTGAAAAAAGAAGAAGACGGGCATACGCCTGCCTTCCCTCCCGCTTACCCTCCCTCTCTCCCTCCCACAGTCCCGCTCAAGCGCTCATAGCCGTGCGGAGTGACCAAACGTTTGTAGTGCCTGCCACTTTTTTCGCCATGCCACGCCAATATAAGAAGATTAACACACAAAATGAAGGTGGAAGTGTTGGATCGCAAGAAAAAAGGAGAAGGAAACTGTGCAATAGGCTTGTCAGAGTAAACTGTTCGTACGATTTGGTCAGGGAGGGAGAAGTTGGAGAAAATCGTGAAGTCCTACGGTCCTAGTCCTAGTCCTAGCCTATCTACTACTAATTTTAAGGTAAGGTTTCATATTTTTATTCATTGTTCTTATTATATATAAGATATAGACTGTACTGTAGAGCCAAAAATGTCGAAAATAAGGCCAAAATTTTTGAAAATAGGCCATAATTGAGAGATGTCACCCATATCTAATTATTTCTATTTAAAGTTAGGTCCATAATACGCGGATTCCCAATACGCGATGCCTCCTGTCGCCCCTATTCTCGCGTATTGGGGGGGCTGACTGTACTCCGATAGTCATGAAATTCAGTGATAGGAGAGGCTGGGAATGCGAAATCCCCCGGATGAATAACAGGGGTGCTATGGGCTCTCTGCGAGAGGGCTGGTTATCACACAGAGGCCCACGTCTCTTCAACAAACTCCCACGGCGAGTAAGAGACATGAGGGACATCTCGTTAGACAACTTCAAGAGAGCCCTAGATGTCGAACTGCAAAAAGTGCCAGACGAGCCCATCCTCGCAAGGGAGCGAGCTGTCGCTTCAAACAGTCTACTGCACCAAATCACCACCCATAACGAGGGGCGTCGCGCTCCTTGGTGCCGCTATAAGAGTGGCGAACACATCAAAAGGTACCTGCCCAGGATGTAACACAGTACCCCATACCATCAAACACATCATAGAAGACTGCATTTCACACAATCACTTACGCCAACAACACAATCTACGCTCAATGAGAGTTCTGTGGGAAAGCCCGATCGCGACCATGGCCTTCCTCAGGGACTCGGGGCTGTTCGGCCAGGCAGCTTAGGGAACAACAACAACAACTACATCCATGTGGGTTATTGTGTGAGGGGGGAAATAAAACCTAGTGTTTTAGTACCGTAACTAAAACAGTTAATCCCTACATTAATTGATTAGGCACAGTACCTGTACAATGTAACAAGTACAGTGCTGTACCGGTACTTTTAAAATAGACATGCTCTATTGGATAGCTACCTCAATAAAAAGAGATGAATAATTTAGCATTGTCCACAAGAAAACTCATGCACTAAATTTGTTGATAAACTAGCATCTTGTGGGTATAGAGCTGTGTGTAAAACGTTCTCAGGTTTCAACGGCAAGCCACAGGCCGTGGCATGGTCTGTAGCGCATCTGACAGATTTTCAAAGGGTCGGCAGTTCGATCCCACCTCATGCCATTGATAGACAAAGAGTTTGGACACTCAGGTCTAGCAATTTGTGGCTAATGTCCTGCAGTCACTGTAATATGGGCACACCCTAGCCCTGTCAATCAAGTGAGTGCACACCGCTAAACTGCATCATCATCACATACATTGGCGGGTGCACAGAGAAAGCCCCTATTTGACTTTATCAAAGCATGCACCACAGGATCTTGCTTCACGAGAACCCAAGGCAGACTGAAAATCTTATAGCTTCTTGCACATTCTAGTCATTCTTCCACAGTCTGACTACCAAGTTGCATATTGTGCAATCAATTGAAAGCCAGTTCTTGTTTTGCACAGGTTATTTTGATTTTGAAAGACAGTTCTTGTTTTGCACAGGTTATTTTGATAAACATTCACAATATTGCAACCCCTGTCAAGGCCAGGTCTTTCTCAGTCTCACGACTGTCGTCCTTCCACTTTCATACTTTTAATGCGCTTCACCCAGTCATCCTTGTGACCTTGTCCATTGTCCCCCCTTGGTCAAACCACTGCAGTTTGCTAGTGCACACTGCCTCCCTAATACACTTTATATACACTGCCTCCCCATTACACTTTATAGAGAGTAAATCTGCTCTCTCTGGTCTCTTCTACTGTGCTAATACATTCTTATTACCGTTTTTGTTTCATGCAGCACACAGCTTCCCTTGAGTGAGGAGGGAGAGACTTTGTTGTCAAAGTAGTAATAACCATGAACTTCTTCCACCTATTTCTGACTAGCAACAGAGCTAGATTTTGCACCATTCAGTATTTGAAGTCCTCCCAATACAGTTTTTAGACAAAAGGACAGCCTCCTTGTTCTTCCAAATTGCCTCCCTTCTTTGTATAGTCCATCCTCGTATAACACTAATTCGTACAGCACGTGGTGGGCTGGATCTATCAGAGTGAGGGTTGGTGTCCTCTACTTTCCCATAGCTAGTTCTGACTTTACCTTTTTCATCATTCTTATTTCTGTCTTTCTTCCTGAGAGAGGTGAAGGCAGTGGGGCCATAATGGTGTGCTCCAAGGTTCCCTTGCTCTTCCCTGCTCTCACAGCCCACTGGCACAAGTCGGCCTTTCTCTCTGGTGTAGGGATGCAGCAACCCCACCGCCCGCCACTTTGGTGGTGCAGTCAGCCTCTGTAGCAGTTACGATGATTTCTTGTTACTGCCTTATTGTAGCACGGTTTAGGCTGGTGTGGCGAGATTTCGCCAGGTGCAAGTGCTTCAGGGGGACTTTCTTGAGTTCTGCTGAGACACTGTTAGCGCTATACCAACATCAGCCACAGTGATAACATGATGGGGCGTTGTTGTGGCAAGACTTTGTTGTACTGTGCTGCAGTAAAGACTGTAGCCACCGTGTTATGATTGCTGTGCACTGTATGCAGTGGGAGCTATCCCCCCCGCCAAAGGCGGCTTTCTAGGGCCTTTCCTAGCTGATGCTGAGAGGATTGGGTTCTAGTCATGTGGTGATGGGCTGGTCTATCAGAGTGAGAACTGAGCAATCTCTGCCATACCCATAGCTTACTCTGACTGTTCCTTTTACTTATATATTTTCTAGATCTCCAGTGACGGCGTCTCTAACGTGGATTGACCTCCCAATCTACCAAGATTGGAAGCCAAAGCGTCACATTTTTCCCTTGCCCCTCAACTTTCTCTTCATAATTGCTGAGGGACACAGGTCCCTGGGTGGGGCTTTGGTTTCCCGGGCATTTCCGCACCCTCCTCAGCTCCCCGCCATGGAGTGGCTTCGGTCACCCAGGCTTTATTGTGGTCGGTGGGGAGGGTTCTGTGGGGGCGCTCGGTTATGGCCTTGGCCTTGCTCAGGGCCTTGGGGCTGTTCGGCCAGGCAGCTTGGGGAACAACAACAACAACAACAACAACAACTGTATGCAGTACTGTGATCGTAACATGGAAGCCACATTCACTGTGGACAGTTGCGTTCTTTAACCCCTCAGACCCGCTTGGGCTCTGAGGCATCCATAAAAAACACCCCCGCGGAACCCGGAAGGGCTCTCAGGCTCCGGCAGCTTGAAAGCCTGTAAGCTTGTTTTGAAAGCCGTCTGTCCGACGCATGTAAACAACAGCCGGTTGGACCGACGCCGCGCATCTCCGACCACAAGAAGGAGAGGCGTCCTTGTTCGTGTGTGCCTGTATGTTATTGTTAAGTAGTGAAAAGTAATGATAAGTGGCTGATATCGCCACAAAGTTTTCTCCACGGAAATCATCATCACAACTGAACCAGTTGACTTAGAGTGCTCTACTCAACGCCATTCTACAGGTACGAAACACATCTACGCTTGGGGATGTGCGGGAATGCGGAAGCAGTCAAAATAACATACGGTAGCCTAGGCGTAGACGTTTTTCGGCCAAAACCCTCGGGTTTCGGTATGGAATCCATAGCCGGGTCTTAGGGGTTAAACCCGTATGTATATGTATGATCCTCGTACAACACGTTGGGGGTCTGAGCAATTAACTCCATCCGTACAGCACGATTCTTATTCCTGGAACACATTTCGGCGTTGGCAAAGTGGGGCAAATCCGTAGAGTTTTGCACTGCACGGTGCTTCTCTGTACAACACGGGATACTCTTGACGTCATTGCGCACTGTGATGTAGGCAGCATCTGCGCTGGCTGGCCATTGTTGACATTTTTTGCTAGTCGGTGTCCATGTTGTGCAACTCTCATCGAGTTTTATGTGATATAAAAAAAAACGAGCCACCCCCAGGCGCTGTAGGTAGTGCCCTTAGTTTTGGAAACCCACTCTCATCAACCCTAGCAAGCTCTCCCAGTATTAGAATTTAGGTGAGGGACATTATATAAGTGTATATTTATTATTAATGATTACAGTATTGTGAAGGCTATATAAGTGTTTGAATATGTGAAAATTTGGAAAAAACAACCGAATTTCTGAGATGTCCACCATAAGTTTCTATGGTTTCTACGGCGTGTAGTGTCGCCCATAAAACAGTGTTGTACGAGGATGGACTGTACCGACCATTGCCTTTGCCTTACCCTGTCAATTATATATTATATTTTAATACCAGTACAGTATTATTTTATTTTACATTATATACCGTACTAGGTACCTTTTTTACCCAATTATTTTTCATTAATTTAAACAAACCCTTTTTGTTGTTTTCAGGACTACAAAAGTAATGCAGAGAAGGCGAGACAAGAGCTTCACCTTAAAGATTACAAGGGTCGTCAACTCAAGATCAGATTCTCCTCACCCGGCACTGCTCTTAAAATTAGAAATCTCTCCACATGGGTCACCAATGAACTTTTGGAAAAGGCATTTGGGGTAAGTAATAATAAATAATAAGCATGTTACTTATTTCTCATAAGCGCCAATTTTTCCGAAGAATTCACTAGCGCTCGGAAAGAGAAAGAAAAAATAACAAAATCAATGCATCAAAAGAAGGCTTATATACAACACACATTTAACAATCACTAGCAGTGGCAAAATAGCCTAAACTCTATAGCCATCTGTCATGACACCTCTCTCAAGATCATAGCTCCTCTCAAAGAGAAAAGTCTAAGTTGTCTCTTGAAGCATTCAACAGAACTCAGTTGTCTCATGGACAGCGGCAACCTGTTATACAACCTCGGAGCCATGTAGGAGAATGACCTCTCAAAGAAAGAAGACTGCTGGAAAGCCCTTGGTTCACCAAGACGAAAAGGGTCATTGTCATGACGCACAACTACACCATGGTGTGCCGGTGGGCGCCTGAGCAGCTCCGCAAGGTACCTAGGCTCACCAAATTTGAGAACCTTAAAAGTCACCAAACACAACTTAAATTCTATTCTTGCTCTTACTGGCAGCCAGTGCAGTTCTATGTGAAGAGATGTAGTAGGAGTTCTAGGTGGAACACCAAAAATTAGTCTTGCGGCCCTGTTAAGAACAGACTGAACTCTCCCCAAAATATAATTTGGAAGACCCACCAACAGGGCATTGCAATAATCAACACGAGAGAAGACCAATGAGTGAACCAACGTCAGGAGGCAACGTCTGGTTATAAACGGCTTCACCAAATAGAGATTTCTGATGTGCAAGTAACAACCAAGTAAGTAAGCCAAGTTATAGATTTACGGTTTGTATTTTGATCTTGAATCATACATGCTTACGGTACACGTTAACCCTTGAAGAGTGGATGACGTCAAATTTATGTCTTCTACTGGATTGCACTTTTTTTCCTTTTCTATGTCTATGAAGGAGACAAAAGGCAGGTTGCCTGTAACGAGGGTTTCCCCCAAAGCCAAAAGAGTGGCCGAGCCAAATTCAAGGGATGTTGGGGTAAAAATGCCTGGACAAACCAAGTTTAAAGCAGTTTGTCATGAAGGAAAGATTGACGGAGAGAGTTCCAGAGTTCACTTGTTCAGTTGAAGAAAGACTGAGAAACATTGCTAATTCTTGGATTGGAGAGCTGGACAGAATAGGGAATGGGACTCGCCGGAAGTAAGGGAGTATGCATTACAGGGACCTCACTTAAAGTTGTTTCACTTTAAGTGCATAAAGTCAAGAACATTTACCAAAACTTATTTATTCATTCACTTGATTTAATTTAAAATCATGATTTTCAGGAACGTAACTACAGTATTTAAAGAGAGGAATTACTGTATGTAGCACAAATGGCTGTCCCCCCATTTGATTACACTTAGTGCTAATGGTATGTACCGTAAGGTGTGTGTGTGTGTGTGTGTACATGTATGCAACACAAATGCACATAATTGTTCATTTTGTTTTCTTGCAGGTATTTGGTGAATTAGAGAAAGCCATTGTCATTACTGACGAGAGAGGTCGCGCCACTGGTGACGGCATTGTAGAATTTTGCAAGAAGCCGTCTGCCAATCTAGCCTTGAAAAAGTGCAATGATGGATGCTTCTTTATGGTATCGTAAGTATCACTTGATTTATATTTTGTTATGGATGAAAACACTGGAGAAGCACTTTTTTACTGTTTTGCTTGTAGCTTTTTCAGGCCTCAAGCAAAACACTGCCAATAAAGTGCTACACCTTAACCCTCTTACACATGGATACTCAAATTGCATATTCAGGAAGGTGTATCAGTATATGAAAGTGTATCTGAAGACCCATTTAGACATGATATGAACACAGTCCTACTCTTCAGCCCACGACCCACTTCACCCATGCCACTCCCTAAAACATCACCCACCCCCACCTCATGACATAAAACAAACACCTGCCCATTATTACACCCACCTGTACATCAACATCCCACCCACAGCCCCAAACACAAACACATACACACACAAGCACATAAGAATTTAAGGATAACATGTCTCCAGAAAGCTACGTAAATAAGATAGTGAGAGAATCACTAGCACTATTGGCAAATATCAGGTGGTCTTTCAATTATCTTAATGAAAACACCATTAAACAAATAATAACGGCAATAATAAGACCCAGGATGGAATATGCATCTGTAGTGTGGTCCCCTCACATGAAGAAACATATCCACAAAATTGAGAGGGTACAGAGAGCAGCTACGAGGATGATCCCAGGTTTGGAAAATTTGGAGTACCAAGAGAGGCTCGAGAGATTGAATCTACCTACACTGGAACAGAGAAGGAAACGAGGACAGCAAATTCAGATATACAAATGTGTTAGAGGTATTGACAAAATCGACCAAGAAAACTTCATAGAGAGGAATGGAGGTGAGAGAACAAGAGGACACAGCTACAAACTAAAAGTGCTTAATAGTAAATCTGATCTGAAAAGTAAAAGATTTCCTACCAACTCGATTAGTGGGTGGAACAAATTGCCAGCCGAAGTAGTGTCTGCACCATCAGTGCATAGTTTCAAAGCACGGTATGACAAACATATCTTAGGAGGCGGGAATTAACGAGCATGCTCACTCCCGCAAATACAACTAGTGTAAGTACAACTAGTGTAAGTACACACACACACATTACATATCAGTGTGGAATGTTTTCATAGATTTTTTTTTTTTTTTTTTTTTTTTTTTTTTTTTTCAAACCCACACACACACGAGAGACGAGTGGGAGCGGACGTCGTTGGCTGGCGCTCCTCAAACTACCATCTGACTTACCTAAAGTGGGGTATACAGGAAATTATTGTGTATTGTCCCGCTAATAATATTATTACAGGAAAGTGTTCAGTCAAAGCTATTTAAAAATATGAATGTTTAAACGAAACTTAGAGAGTTTGTTTTGAGAAATCAGCTGGTAAGGCTGGTGACGTCACATGACAACAACAATAGCTGACATCGAAGGCACGGATATGAGTGAGGAATGTTTTTATGACGAGGAAGGGGATTATTCAGGCTTTCCTGAAGGTAAGGAGGACCAGATCATCTTCCTGAACAGGAATCTGATGGGGCTGATAAAGTGGAGAAAGGAAATGGAGGGGTGGAGGAAGACCATTGGGACTGTAGTGGAAGAGAGCTGTGTCCCGGGGGAGGGTTTAAATGATCTAACTGATAGGGTCAACGAATTGGTATCTGAGAATGTGGCTTTAAAAGAACAGATTAAGGAATACAAAGAACATTTAAATGAGAGAGTGAAAGAGATAGATGATGGGTATAGGGAGAGGGCTGAGAGTGAGATTTGTGAATTGAGGGAGGAGAATGCTAGGCTAAAACAAGGAGTGGAAACAAATCAGGACAGGACACAAAAAATGGAGGAAGAGGTATCTCAAATGAAAAATGTCTGGGGTGATCGAGTGGGTGAAGCAGAGGTACAACTAAAAGCAATTATTGAGGAGCAAAAGGGACAGCAGGAGGAGAACCTGAACAAGAGGGTAGTTAATACCATCAGACAAAATGAGAAACAGGTCAGTGATATTATTGATAAGAAGAGATGTGTAATTATGTTTGGAGATGTAGAAGGGGAAATATTAGATAGAAATACGAGAAAGGGTGTGGAGATGAAGAAAGTTGAGAAGATGATTGATGTGATAGACAAGATAAGGAGGGATGGAAGAGAGAGGTAGAGGATTGTTGGAGACTAGGGAAATACAAGAAAGGAGAAATGAGGCCAATCTATCTATCTATCTATTGCCTGACGCCGTGATCCCCGAAGGGGTGGCCACGAACGAACCGCCCCATGCACCTCTGTCCCCAGTCAGTCGACGCCCCTCCCCCCAACCAGCACCGCCTTCATTCATGTAGTTCCTCACTCCATCCTTCCACCTCATATTCGGTCTACCTCTCCCCCTCTGTCCCTCCACCTCGCTCTCGTACACCCTCTTAGTCATTCTCTCGCTTTCCATACGTTCCATATGGCCGAACCATCTCAAGTTATTCCTTTTCACACTTTCCAGCACATCTACCTCCACACCACACCTCCTTCTTACTTCCTCATTAGTCTGTCTATCCCTCCATGTAATTCCGCACGCACTCCTTAAGTAATTCATTTCCACTGCTCTCACTCTTGGTCTGAGTCTCTCAACCAACGTCCATGCTTCGCTTCCGTAAGTCAGTGTCGGAATTACCACACTGTCATGCAAGGACTTCTTCACTTCCATACTGACCACCCTATTTCTTGTTACTGCTTTTAGCGTTCCTACAACCCTCTTCCCCTGTTGTACCCTCTCCCGCACCTCTTCATCCATAGTCCCATCTTTACTCAACACACTGCCCAGATACTTAAAAGAGTTGACGATCTCCATAGCCTGACCGTTCAGCTTCACCTCACACTCTGTGACTTCACCCCATTCGAAGACCATAACCTTGCTCTTCCCCGTATTTACCTTCAAATTCCGTTTTTCGCACACTGTTCCAAACTCATTTACCAGACCCTGCAACTCCCATTCATTATCACTCATCAGAACTGTATCATCCGCAAACAGCAGTATAGGTAGCTTCCACTCAATTCCCTCCCTTTTCAGCGATACACCAACATCCACTGCTCTTGATAGTATTTCTTTCATAACTCCATCCATATATACAGTAAACAACCACGGGGACATCACACACCCCTGTTTCAAACCAACATTCAGGTCAAAGAACTCGCTCTGCTCACTCTCCACACGTACTGCCGCCTTTGCACCCTCATACATGCTCTTCACTGCTTTCAGCAACTTGCCCTCTACTCCGTATATTCTAAGTACTTTCCACAAACCTTCTCTATCCACTCTGTCATATGCCTTCTCCAAGTCCATAAAGGCAACATACACCTTTTGTTTCTTCTCCAGATACTTCTCCACAACACAATTCAGGGTAAAAATCTGATCTACACATCCTCTTCCCTTCCTAAAGCCTCCCTGCTCGTCGCCTATCCATTTCTCCGTTCTCACTCTCTCTCTCAATCACTACCCTGCTGTATACCTTCCCTACTACGCTTAGAAGACATATTCCTCGGTGGTTACCACACACTCCTCTTTCCCCTTTGCCCTTATATAGGGGGACTATTATGCCAGTCTTCCAGTCATCGGGTGCACTCCCCTTCTCCCATGCTAGTTTGCACATTTTCCATACCCATTCTATCACTATCTCACCACCATACCTCAACATTTCCCCACACACTCCATCTGTTCCTGGTGCTTTCCCCAACTTCACTCTTTTCATGGCTTCCCACACTTCTGACCTCCTGATCCCCACCTCCTCCTCCACTACTTCTCTTCTTCTCCCTCCCATACCATATCCAGCTATGTTTGCTGGCTCTTCATTCCTTTCATTTAGCAACTCACTGAAGTACTCCCTCCATCTTTCGACTCTCTCTTGCTTCTCGGCTAGCATTCTCCCATTCTTATCTTTCACACCCTTACTGTTTCCCTTGCTACCTTCCCTAACTTTCTTGACTTCTTTCCAAAACAGTTTCTTACTCTCCCTCCATTTTACACTCAGATTCCTTCCAAATTCCTCATCTACTCTTCTCTTACTTTCCTTCACTACTCTCTTCACCACCCTCTTACTCTCCACGTACCTCGCTCGTTTCTGTCTCTCGGAATCTTCATTCCCTCTACTACCCAACCACTCTCTATATGCTTTCTTCTTTTCTTCCACAGCTATTCTTACCTCTTCTGTCCACCATGCTGTACCTTTCACTCCCCTCCCTCTTCTCCTCACTCCACACACCTCCTCACATGCTGCACAGATCTCATCCTTAAACACCTTGCTCATCTCCTCCACTTCCTCCATAACTTCCAGGTCGAACCCACCTAGTCGTCTTTCCACTGCTCTCCTGTACTCCTCCCTGACTTCCTCCTCCTGCAACCTCTCCACCCTCCTCACCATTCCACCCTCCTCTCGCCTCCCTCCCGCTCTCCTCACCCACTTCTTTTGTATCCTAACCTTAGCTACCACTACATAATGATCAGACAGACCCCCTCCAATACCCCTATACACCCTAGCCACATGAGGCCAATGAAGATTAGATTTAAGTCAACCAAAGTAGCAGAGGAGGTACTCAGATCCAGCTGGAAGTTAAGTCAGGAGGGGGAATACAGAAATGTTAAACTAAGGAAAGATCTAAATGCGGAAGAGGGAAAAATTTAGAGAAATAAATAGAGAAGTCAAAGAAAAGAATGATAATAGATCAGAAGTGGAGAAGGGCTTTTTTTTCTACAGAAACATGGATGGGAAAGTAAGGAAGTGGTATCTGAAGAAGGGGGAGAGGATAGGGGCGGAGGGGGGGAGAAAAGAAGTGGTGGTACAGGAAGAAGGATTGGAGGGAGAGGTGCAACAGGAAGGGGAAATAGTAGGATAAAGACAGGGAATATCAATCATAATGGTAAAAGCAACAGGTGCAAGATGGTCTATAGCAATGTGGATGGGCTGCTATCAAAGAAATTAGAAATAAATGATTACATCAGACAGGAAGAGCCCTTAATATTGTGTATGTGAAACTAAACTAAATAAAGGGATAAGTTTGGAGGGAATGGGATGGAACAACTATAATATCTGGAGAAGGGATAGAGAAGACAAGATGGGGGGAGGGGTGCTAATTCTTACACATAATAAATTGAAAACAAGAATGATTGATCTGAATAATAGTAAAGCGGAAATATTAGCAGTAGAATTGACAGATGATTACAATCAAAAGGCAGATATTGTAGTGGCCTACATGCCGCCCTACACAGGGGCTTGGGAAGAGGAGGAATACAAATTTATCAAAGACGAGATGATTATTTGTATTGAAAAATTAACTCTTAGAACCAATGAATTAATTATAGTAGGGGACTTCAACTGTAAAGAGGTGGATTGGGAGCAGAGAGAAGCTGGTAGCAACGTGAACTTGTGGGGGTATAGGCTACTGGATATGGTAACAGAAAATTTATTGGTGCAAAATATAAAGGAAAATACAAGAAGAAGGGGAAATGATGAAGCATCCAGATTGGACCTAATGTTTACTAGAGACCCAGATGTAATTTCTGATATAAAATACTTACCACCTTTAGGCAAGAGCGATCACGTTGTAATGGATATAGAAATCCTATTGGGTTATTCCAATATGGAGGAGAGGGAGGAGCACAAGGAAACTAGGTTTGACTATGCAAAAGGAGACTACCAATCACTGAGACAATACTTAGATGTTGACTGGAGTGAAATACATCAGAGAAATAGTGTAGACGAGAAGTATGGAGTATTTAAAACAATACATGAAGGAGTTAATAAATATGTCCCTAAACAAGGTAATAGGTCAGCGAAGGAAAAGGATTGGTTTAATGAAAAATGTAGGAAAGCCAAGGAAAAGAGAGACCAAGCGTGGAAGGCAGCTAGAAAAAGGTGTAATAGAGAAACTTGGAACAGATACAAGAGATTAAGAAATGTATATGCTGCAATCAGGAGACAAGAAGCCAGAGAATATGAGAAGAACATTGTGAAAAAAATGTAAGAGTGATCCTAAGCTGTTCTATAGGTTTATAAATAGTAAAATGAAGGTAAGGGATAGAATAGTGGGGGCGTTGCGCTCCTCGGTGCCGCTAGAAGAGTGGCTAACACATCAAAAGTATCAAAAGTAAGTATAAGTAAGGGACCACTTATGATGACGACCAGAATATGTGTGAAATTATGAACAATACACTACACTCAGTATATACTAAAGGTGATAACTTTGAAGAAGTACCGGTAGGTGAAATTGGTGATAAACTGGGAGAGATTAATTTTCTCCCAGAGGAGCTAGTAGAAATAATGAAAGGACTAGATGTGAAAAAAGCAGTGGGACCTGACAATGTAGCGGGATGGATTTGGAAGAATGTGCTGACGAACTAGTGAAACCCTTATATGAGATAATGAAATACTCTCTGGAAGTGGGAAAATTACCAATGGACTGGAAGAGAGCCAACATTGTACCGATTTATAAAGGTGGGAACAGGGAACATCCATTGAATTATCGACCTGTGTCTCTTACTAGTATAGTGTGCAAAATCTGAGAAAATAATTAAGAAAAGATGGATGATTCACTTGGAAAAGAATAATCTACTATCTAACAGGCAATTTGGATTCAGGGAGGGTACCTCATGTGTTACAAATCTACTCAGTTTTTATGACAGAGTGGTTGACATATTACAAGAGAGAGATGGATGGGTGGACTGCGTATATATTGACATGAAGAAAGCTTTTGACAGAGTATCGCATAGCAGGCTGAAGTGGAAATTAAAAGAGTATGGAGGGATTCAGGGTAGTTTGTTAAATTGGATGGGGGACTATCTTTCAGGGAGACAGATGAGGACTACTATCAGAGATAAATTTTCTACGTGCAAAGATATCACAAGTGGAGTTCCGCAGGGAGCGGTGCTGGCTCCCATAATGTTTCTAATATACATTAACGACATGCCAAAAGATATAAATGCATATATGAATATGTTTGCAGATGATGCCAAGATCATGAAGCGTATAGAAGATGAAAACAGTGGTAGGGAATTACAGAGGGATTTGGATAGGATAGATCAATGGAGCAAGAAGTGGAAAATGGAATTCAACAAATAAATGTCATGTAGTGGAAATGGGAGTAAGTAAAAGAAGGCCTCATATGGAATATAAGTTAGGAGAAAACACTATTAACCCATCAGAGAAAGAAAAGGACTTAGGGATAACTGTTAGGAGTGATCTTTCACCTGAGAATCATATTAATAAGATAGTGGGAGAAACATATGGACTGCTAAACAGAATAAAAATAGCTTTTAACTATATAAACGAGGAGATGCTGGAGAAAATAATAAAAACATTGGTGAGACCAAGACTGGAGTATGCGGCAGTGGTGTGGGCACCACATCTAAAAAAGCATATAAAGAAGCTGGAGAAGGTTCAGAGAGCTGCAACTAGGATGATACCAGAACTGAGAGAATTACCATATGAGGAGAGATTAAAGAAATTAGATTTACCATCTCTAATGGATAGGAGGGAGAGAGGCGATATGATTATGATGTACAAATGTGTGAGAGGACTCGAAAAGGTGGACAAGAAGGGTTATACAGTATTGTGAAAGATAATGGTAGAACTTAGGGGGCATAGATATAAGCTAATGAAAGGAAGATGTAAAGGAGATGTGAGAAAGTATAGTTTCCCTTACAGAAGTATAAGTAAATGGAATCAGTTGGAAGAGGAAGTGGTGTGTGCCAAAAACATTCATATTTTTAAGGCAAAGTTAGATAATTGTAACTCAGGAAGCGGGACAATACGAGCCTAAAAAGCTCAACTTCTGTATACTACAAATAGGTAAATACAAATAGGTAAATATATACATTGGAGGAGCATATGGAATAATAACCAATATGATAGTGGCATTTAACTATTTGGATGAAGAAATGTTAAGAAAACTGATAATGACTATGATAAGGACTATGATAAGACCAAGATTAGAATATGCAGCAGTGATATGGTCACCACATTTGAAAAAACATATAAACAAATTAGAGAAAGTCCAAAGGATAGCAACGAAGATGATCCCAAGATTGAAGGAGTTGACATATCAGGAAAGACTTAAGACACTACAACTGCCTACCTTGAAAGAGAAGGGAACGAGGCGACTTAATAACGATGTTCAAGGGAGTAAAAAGTTTGGAACGAGTAGATAGGGAAGATCTATTCGTGAGGGATAATGGAAGGACAAGAGGGCACGAGTTTAAGCTGAGGAAGGGCAGATGTCGTAAGGACACAAAGAAATTCAGCTTCCCATATAGGAGTATAGAGACTTGGAACAACTTGGAGGTGGTGAGAGCGAGGAACATTAACATGTTCAAATCTAGGTTGGATAAAAGTAAATATGGAAATAGGGCAACATAAGTTATGAAATGTTAGTCCAAAATACTGGGAACTGGGAATATCCATTACGATACTTGTCTAAGTAAAATGGATTGATTATAAAGTAACTAAGACAGGACAACACGAGCGCTGCTCAATTCCTGTAAACTACAGTCCCAGTTTTGTTTTGTTTGGTTTGCAGGTTTTGCATTTTAATTTAACTACAAATAGGTAAATACACCCACCCAACAAAACATAAATAATTTGTATTACTGTATATATTCAATTTGTCTTTATTTTGTGATATTTCAGGTCTCCCCGTCCAGTGATTGTGGAACAGATGGCACTGGTAGATGACAACGAGGGTATGAGTGAGATCAATATTAACAAACGTAACCCTGAGTATGTCAAGGAGAGGCAGCAGGGACCACGATTTGCTCACCCAGGGTCCTTCGAGTTTGAGTAAGTATACTTCAAACGGCTACAGTTACGGACATTTAGTTTGAATCACGTAATTTAACTCTAGTAATGCGAAGCTATGACAGTTCAAAGTGCCCGCGGTGCGAAGGTATTGACTTCAATTCTGACAAAAATCGTCGCCCCTAGCCGGGTGCGGTCTCGAACCCTAGTCAGTAGGCATGCCAGACTCGCGCGCTACCACTGTACTACCTTGGACGTAAAATAGAATAGCAACCTTAGTTCTCCTTTAACCCTTATTTAGCGGGCTAGGCGGTCTATTTGACCGTAGCGCCCAGCGCGTTTTTTTTTTATAACCTAAATAGGGTTGTTTACGTGATAATTTTCATGCCTAAATAAGACCCAGAGCGTAAAACAAGTATCTATCCCTAAAAGGGCGTAAACAGAGCTTTCCAATGACATCCGAACCATCCTTGTACGACCACTGGTTCTCTTGCAACGATCGTGCAACACGAGTGCAAAAACCCTGTAATTAGGTACCGGTAATTGCCCTACATAATTCCCTGTTTAGCGAGTGAGAAAGGAGGGGGGAAAGTAGAATACAGTTCAGTATGTCCACGGTGATCGTGGAGAGTGGTCATAGTGTTGCTACGCTCCTCACACCGCTCAGCTCTCTCTCAGCAACATTACGTGGTGAAAATGGCGAACGACATAAGTTGTGAACCGCCACATAGTCCAAATTTATTTCACACGACATAAGTTGCGCGCCAACAGTTAAGGGTTAAAGAACCAGGTGATAGTCTTTTGGTAGCTGATCACGTGGTGGGTTTCTTAGACTCTCCACCAACGACTGTTTTACGCTATTCCAGACGTCAACTCGGGTAGTTATTTGGTTGCGGGATTTTTGCGGGTACAGGGTATGTGTAATACCCTGTACCCCCAAAAATGGTTCTAAAATTATTGTTTTTGTCCCAGTTTTGGTTTGACTTTGTTTGCAAGTTTTACATTTTAATTAGTGATTTTTATAAGTTCTTTTATCTTTATATTTTGCCATTCTTGTTTTGGTTTGTTTATTTTGCAAGTTTTACATTATAATGTTAATGTCAGTATAAGTATTAAGCTACACTAATTAGTCTTTATGGGCATCCAGCTTTGTAATGTTTTGATTGCTCACTACGGTAGTCTAGTATCTTACTCTTACTACCATTTACCAGTTTCCTAGTGGCTCTTTTTAGATTTAATATTTTGTATTGTATTATTATACTGTATGCTCTTGTACAGTTATAGTCATAAGTATTTGATTACCTTATGATAAATATAATAATAGAACCTAACTAGTGAGTCAAAATACTGTACAACACAGTAATTTGATTTTGTTGACTGAGTAGTTTATTAAGATAATGTGTTTACCAAATAATAGCTAGTATGACCCATTTTGGTGATTTATTGAAAGTGTTTCAGATCTGTCCTATTATTATTATTACCAGCAATGCTTTTAACCCTTTCAATTCCACATTATTGTGGCTTTTATGAGTATTTTGTTTAACTTTAAAGTAATCTGCGAGAGCCACTGAGTTAATTGATATAATTTCTATCAAATTGTTTTTCCTAGAGCTAATTCAAATAGTCTGTCACTCTGAATATAATTAAACTTGCCCCATTTTATTGAATGGAATGCGGTCATTGACTCGAGACTGAAACCATTTGCAGTATAGATCACCATCATTAACACTCACGGTGTGGGCATATAATGAAATTTAATGTATTCAGCCAAAAACTAAAAGAAAAGAGCTTCAAAATGACACTAGAACAAGCTTTGTAGCGTGCAGGGTTCATCCGCAGCGCTACCATAGACATCGGAAAATATTTGTTAATAATAAGCATGTCGCGCTACATTTGACTTTGGCAGCGTTGCATATATCTAGCGAGACATGACGCGGTACACCGGCCGCCGAGCTGGAGAGCGGACAGGGGCCTGCCGTGCTTACTCGCACTTGTCTCCACAGGCTTTAACCCCTAAATGTCGGCGCGCAACATAAGTCGAGTATAATAAATCTGGACTATCTGGCGGCGCGCGACCTAGGTCGTGTGGCAATTTCAGCACGTAATGTTGCTGAGAGAGAGAGACAAGTGGTGGCAGGAGAGTAGCGAGCGTATGACTGCTCCAGACCACCGCGGCGAACCTACTGACACGAATCCCACCTCCTCCCTCCCTCTCTCACTCGCTACATACTGAATTGTATGGGGAAAGTACCGAATTACATGCTTTTTGCACTCGTGTTGCGCGGTTGTTGCAAGAAAACTAGCTGTCATAAAAGGATCGTTGTGGTGTCATTGGAAAGCTCTGTTTATGCCCTTTCAGGGATAGATACTTGTTTTACGCTCTGGGTCTTATTTAGGCATGAAAATGATCACGTAAACAGCCCTATTTTGGCTAAAAACACGCCGCTGGGCGGTACATATAAATAAACCGCCTAGCCCGCCAATAAGGTGTTAAGAGCCTGTAAATTGCTATAAATTGACATGGCGTTCCAGAACGGTCAGCGCAGCCAATGGGTTAAATAATGTGTACATGTATGTGCATTTTGGTACGACACTTGAGGAGAAAAGTATGTGTTCGTTTGCTTCTGTTATCTTATGGTCCAACCAGACAATTTCAAAAGGCTGTTCACATTTGTTCAGGTTAGCTTGTATTTGCTTGCCAAGCCAAAAGCAACAAAAACTTATTCGTCCCTGGGTGACGTACCAAAATGCGCTAAGATAGTTGATTTAATTAGGTTCATAGTTAACCTTTAACCCTCTGCGACATATGACGCAATTTTGAGCCTATTAGGGATACTTTAAAGCCTTTGTTACCATCAGGGGTAATTAGAAACCTTTAGTTTAGTTACTTCAACTTAGCTGTGGGTAGAAAACTAATTTTGGAGAGGTAATTATAAGAGTGAGAGAACTCTTATTTCTTATTGCTAATCTGGCAACCTCTGCGTCATATGTGCGTGAAAAGGTTAAAAGGCGAGCTGTATGTAGTGAACACCCTACTACTGGGCGGCCATATTAGGCTTTATTCCCACCTAAAATAGTCATTTTACGATAAATATCGTTATTACTTATTCAAATGCGCCTATTTTACGTTTAATATGAAGATATTAACATGTAACGGCAATAAAACAAGTGGGAAAAGTGTTTGGAGGGTGAAAATCGCGAATTACTGCCGACCGTTCAGTTATGAAATATGAGGCAGACGCGACATACAACCTCCCTCTCCCAAGCCTAGAGGCAGACTGAGTCTCTCTCACACTCTCTCACAACACGCACTCGGTAGGTGCATGACCATGCCTTAGAACCGGATTGGAGATGTTGGCGCAGTAAATAAACCGATAAACAAGGGAATAAGAGGAAAAATAGGTGATAATTGAATGGGGGAGGAAGGAGGGGGTTTGATAGGTGGTGTGGAGGGGAATTATCTCTCTTAATCACCTATTCTTTTGTTTTAAGAGCTACTGGAGCCTTTTAAAAGGCTTTTTTTTAGGCCTTACCTCTTAAGAGGATTGTCACCTATGCCCACCAAAACCTCTTAACCTAACAAGTGCGCATGGGGTAATTAGACACATCTCCCTGTGCGCATGTATTTGAGGTGTTTCCGTCACTAAAATATTCATTGTACCATTAATAGCATTAATACTTATCCATATGCACCTATTATGGGTTGATTATAAAGGTATTAACCTGAAACAACAATAAAACTAGTGAAAACAGCGTTTGGATGGTCAAAATCGGAGATATAGCCCGCGAGTTGTATATAATGTATGGGTGAGGCAAGCTGCTTTCCCGCCAATTTCCCCCAAGGCCACTGAGACACAGTCGATCGATATTCTCTCTCTCTCTCTTGCACTCGCTTTCTATCAGTGATGACCACACCCTGCAACCGGCTTTCTAATGTTAGCACGAAAATATACCTCAGAATAAGGGAATAACAGGGAAAATAGGTGATAACTGAAGGAGAGGAGGAAAGTGGGGAAGGAGGGGAGGTAGAGGACTGAGATTTTGCATGGCCCAGGGGCCAAAAAAAAATAAAAAAATAAAAAAATAAAAATATATATATATTTTTTCCGATGTCAAAAGTTGATTTTTTTCTTCTCTGACTCTTAAGAGTCTTCCCGCAGTCCGCCGGGGGAACTCTTAAGAGTCTCCCCGCAGTTCCCGGGTTAAGAGTGTTCTTGCCGTTCCCGGGTTAATAGGTGGGTTGGTGATAATATGAAAGAATGTTGAAACTAATTGTTGAATTTCTCCTCCCACAGGTATGGTCTAAAGTGGAAACAACTGTATGAATTATTTGATAAGAAGAGAGATGCGTTGGAAAAGGAGTTACAGGATGAGAAGAGGAAACTGGAGGAACAAATTGAGTATGCCAAGTATGAGCACGAGACAGAGATGCTACGTGACCGTAAGTTTAAAGTCTTAACCATTTCCAATTTTGTTATGTACTGTACTGTAGGTATGTTGGTGGAAGTGAGGAAAAAATTTGCCGAGTATTTTTAATCTTTGCTAAATATAAGAGATGGAAGGGAGGCAGTGGTTGATGGAGATATGTTACCTAGGCCACCCAGGTGACAGGGAATGAATGAAAGGATTGCAAAAAATTAGGTGAAAGAAGCAGCGAGACAAATGAGAGCGGGAAAAGCAGAAGGTATGGATGGTATTGCTGTGGAGTGTATTAAGAATTCTTGGGTGGAGATGTGATAATAGATTGGCTGGTGAGAATATTCAATGTGTGGTTTGTTATGTCAATGGTACCACTAGACTGGAGGAGTGCATGTATTGTGCCGTTGTACAAGAGAAGGGAGACTGTCAGGAGTGTTCAAGTTATAGAGGTATTAGTTTATCATCAGTGGTTATAAAGCTGTATGGCAAGGTGTTGATAGAGAGGATAATAAAGGGTACAGCAGGTGCAATAGGAGAAGAGCAGTGCAGTTTTAGGAGGGGAAGAGAGTGTGTGGATCAGATTTTTGCAGTACCGTAAGACAGCTATGCGAGAAGCATGAGATATTTTGGGCTTTTATGGATTTGGAAAAAGCGTATGATCGTGTGGATCTAGAAGCAATGTGGGAGGTGGTAAGGATTTATGAAATTGGAGGAAATTTGTTAAGAGCAGTAATGAGTTTTTATGAAGAGAGCAGAGCGTGTGTTAGAGTAGGAAATAATGAGTTGAGTGAGTGGTTTGAGGTAAATGTAGGTGTGCGACAGGGTTCTGTAATGTCACGGGCTGTTTAATTATATGGATGGTGTGGTGAGGAAGGTGAAAATGAGAACTATGGGCGGGTGCCCAACCCCGAAAAGGGTTGAAATAGGGGAGCTATCCCCCCGCCAAAGGCAGCTTTCTAGGGCCTTTCCTAGCTGATGCTGAGAGGATTGGGTTCTAGTCATGTGGTGATGGGCTGGTCTATCGGAGTGAGAACTGAGCGATCTCTGCCATACCCATAGCTTACTCTGACTGTTCCTTTTACTTATATATTTTCTAGATCTCAAGTGACGGCGTCTCTTGCGTGGATTGACCTAATCTACCAAGATTGGAAGCCAAAGCGTCACATCTTTCCTTTGCCCTTCAACTTTCTCTTCATAATTGCTGAGGGGCACAGGGCCCTGGGTGGGGCTTTGGTTTCCCGGGCGTTTCCGCGCCCTCCTCAGCTCCCCGCCATGGAGTGGCTTCGGTCACCCAGGCTTTATTGTGGTCGGCAGGGAGGGTTCTGTGGGGGCGCTCGGTTATAGCCTTGGCCTTGCTCGGGGCCTTGGGGCTGTTCGGCCAGGCAGCTTGGGGAAAAACAACAACAACAACAACAACAACAACAACTATGGGTAGAGGATTGGGTTTAGTAGGAAAAAATGATAGAGATTGGGAGTTGTTGTTGTTGTTTTTCCCCAAGCTGCCTGGCCGAGATTGGGAGTTGAACTAATTGCTGTTTGCTGAGGACACAGCATTGGTGGTGGATTCTGAGGAGAAACTACAGCGAGTAGTCAAAGAGTTTGGTGTGGTTTGTGGGAGGAGGAAGCTGAGGGTGAACGTCAATAAAAGTAAAGTGATGGTGTGTAATAGAGGTGCTTGTAGGATGAATCTACTTATACGGCTGGGTAGGGAAATACTGGAACAAGTGTTTTAAATATCTAGGAGGAATGCTAAACAGGAACGGAGGTATGGAAATAAGAGGTAAAACAGAGCATGTGAAGGAAGGAAAGTTTATGGAGCAATGGCAAATACTGTACAGTATGTGGAAGGTAAGAAATCTCGGAATGAAAGCTTAACCCTCCAGCCCCGGGGGCTATAGCTCGCGACTGTGCTGCGGTACCGGGTGTTTTGACGATCTTTGGCCTATGTTAACTACTCTGTAAGTCAATGAATATGGCATGTAATGTTGTGAATAAAAAAGAATAATGTTCCACAAACCTTCCTCTGTCGAATGGCGTTGAGTAGAGGTCTCTAGCCCCTCTGGTTGCATAATGGTGAGCACGGGAAGACGAGTGCTTTTCTGCGGCAAATTCTTCCCGCGTTCGAACGCGTCGCCCCGGCCATGGCTACGACGCACCTAGCCGCTCGTCGCGCCAAAGTATTTATCTCCCTTAGACGATTTTAGTGTTTGATATTGAGAATGTGATGTTTATTTGATATTTTCTAGTTATTTTGAGGCCAATTATATAAAATATGTTTATTAGGGTATCACTGTCACTGATATTGCTAATTTTCACTCGATACCGTACATTTTATTAGTAATTGAGGTAGGTTATTGTTGTATTAGGCACTGATTATTCGTTATTACAGGTGTTTATTATTCTTTGGTCATCAAGTATTGTCACTTTCACTTTGATAAATATGCTTTAGAGTGTCACTGTCACTGATAATGCTCATTTTCACTCGATACCGTAAATTTTATTAGTAATTGAGGTAGGTTATTGTTGTATTAGGCACTGATTATTCGTTATTACAGGTGTTTATTATTCTTTGGTCATCAAGTATTGTCACTTTCACTTTGATAAATATGCTTTAGAGTGTCCCTGTCACTGATAATGCTCATTTTCACTCGATACCGTACATTTTATTAGTAATTGAGGTAGGTTATTGTTGTATTAGGCACTGATTAAAATGTAAAACTTGCAAACTAAACAAACCAAAATTGGGACAAGGACAATATAAAGTCAAATTAAATTATCAAAATCGCTATGTGGAAACAACGCTTACTAAAATGAAAACTATTAAATAAAAGAACACAATCCACCACATAGGGTGTACATTACTACATGAGCAAGTTAATCTGTTTCCCAAGCAAACTAATCGCACATATAACAACGCACTATCGTCACGTTAAAGGAAGTAGTCAAGTTTGGGAAGTCCGGGACGTTCTGGCAAATTTTACTAAACTCTGCATGAATAAAGAAACTAAATGTTAAATGTCAAAATATTATTTAAAATCAAATTTGCAACATGACAAGACATTAACAATAGTACAAAATACAAATATTGATAAGATATCTATACTATTACAAAATAATATATAAAATACAGTACAGCACTCACTAACGATAGTGCTATCGGGTAGGTACCTGTAAGCATAGCATGCCTCAAGTGACCCCTATCAATAACTACCCTACAAATAACCTACATTTATAGCACAAATAAACTAAGGAAATCGCAAAAGTAAGCAATTGATACTATCGACAATGAATACATATAATATAAAGACAAATAATTGCAAAATATGAAGTAACAACAGATTTAAACAAAGAGTACTCTTTTAACAAGAACAATAAATTTAAAAAATCATCAATATTAATATTAACCCTCCGTTCCCGGATGGGCTCTTGAACGCCCATAAAAAAGCATGTAACAGGTACCCGGAAGGCCTCTTAAACACCCATGACGTCACAGCCTGTGAGCTTGCTGTGCGAGGCGTCGGTCCGACGCATGTAAACAACAGCCGGCTGGACCGACGCTCCGCATCTCCGGCCACAAGAAGGAGAGCGTCGCTTGTTCGGGTGTGCCTGTATGTTGTTGTTAAGTATCGAAAAGTGGTGTAAAGTGGCTGTTTTGGCCATAAAGTTATCTCCAATGAAATCATCATCACAGCTCACCCAGTTGACTTAGAGAGCTCTACTTAATGCCATTCTACAGGTAAATAACACAGCTACGCTTGGGAATGCGCGGGAATGCGGGAAGCAGTCTGATTAACGAATATACGGTAGCCTAGCCTAGACGTTTTTCGGCCAAAACACCCGGATTTCGAGGAATATATATATAATACATAGCCGGGGCTGGAGGGTTAATTAAAATTAAAATTAAAATGTAAAACTTGCAAACTAAACAAACCAAAATTGGGACAAGGACAATATAAAGTCAAATTAAATTATCAAAATCGCTATGTGGAAACAACGCTTACTAAAATGAAAATTATTAAATAAAAGAACACAATCCACCACATAGGGTGTACATTACTACATGAGCAAGTTAATCTGTTTCCCAAGCAAACTAATCGCACATATAACAACGCACTATCGTCACGTTAAAGGAAGTAGTCAAGTAGAAAAAGAAAAAGAAAAAGATAAACAATAAATACAGACAAGAAACAATAAATACAGACAAAAAGTAAGCAGAGGTTATACAAGAAACTTCAAGTTAAAAAGGCTTGATTAAAATTATTGATGTCAAATTTTAGAATACAGTCACAATAATTGACCCTAAAAAGATTAAATTTATGGAACAATTTACTTGCCTCAAAACCTCTGTCCACTAAGAGTCTGTATAGTAACCTAGCTCTAGCCCAAAAGTCATCTACTTTAGTGCAGATTTTACAAAATCTTATTAATTGGGAATAAAAACAATTATAAGTTATTTTACTATCGATATTACTACTAGGGAAAGGAAAGTTTATTACGTTAAAATTAAAATCATCAACTTTGTGATATACTTTAAGTATGCACTGTTCATTAACAATCTCTATATTTATATCAAGAAAATTTTCAACTTTATAATTTACGTTACATTGTGTGAGGGGAATAGAATTAGGGTAAATAAGTTTAGCAACTTGATTAAAATTTAACAAATTGCAAACAAGAATATCATCAATATATCTACTATTATTACTTAACAGTTTAGCAAGTGCTAATTTTTCTGGGATTTTATTTTTCTTGCTACTGTCAACTAAGTCTTTTATATATTTAAATTCTAAAGCAAGCAAGAATAAGTCTGCAATTAAAGGGCTAGCATTTCCACCCATAGGAATTCCTAATATTTGTTTGAAAATGTACGGGCCGAATCTAACATAAGTATTGAAAAGGAGGAATTTAAGGGCATCTTTAAGTTTAGTTCTATCAAAATATACAGAACTAGTGGGAGTAGAGCTAAGTGATGCATTATTAAAATATGTATAAACATTTATGAAATAATTACCATTCCTAACGAACCTGTCAAAGTGCAAATCTATAATAAAGCAAAGCTCTGAATATACTAAATCTAAAGGCAAATTGGTATACAAAGTTGAAAAGTCGAAGCTATGTACCGAGGTAACTTTCTGCATGGTATTTATTTTATCAATAACTTCTAACGAATTGTCAACACTCCAATAATAGTTAATGCCAGTTCTTCTCATGATGGTATTACAATATCTTTTATGAGTACTTTTAATGTATTTTAAGCAATTTACGACTTGTTCTGATAGAGTTTTAGTGGTAGCAAATTTTGCTCCGGCAATAAAGCGATATTTATAAGGTCTTTTATGAAATTTAGGTAACATGTATAATTTTGCATGTATAATTTATGTATAATTAGCAGTTTGTCTCTTCTGCTTCGTGCACATAATGTCACCTTTCACTTTTATGCAGATGACACCCAGATTTATGTGAGAATCACAAATATAGTTGATATACGGAGTAAGATGGAATTGTTGATGTCTGATATCAAGAAGTGGATGAGAGCGAGAAAACTTAAACTAAATGATGGTAAAACTGATATTCTCATCATCCGAGGAAATAGAAGAGCTGATGATATAGTTGTTGTTGTTCCCCAAGCTGCCTGGCCGAACAGCCCCAAGGCCCCGAGCAATTCCAAGGCCATAACCGAGTGCCCCCACAGAACCCTCCCCGCCGACCACAATAAAGCCTGGGTGACCGAAGCCACTCCATGGCGGGGGGCTGAGGAAGGTGCGGAAATGCCCGGGAAACCAAAGCCCCACCCAGGGCCCTGTGCCCCTCAGCAATTATGAAGAGAAAGTTGAGGGGCAAGGGAAAAATGTGACGCTTTGGCTTCCAATCTTGGTAGATTGGGAGGTCAATCCACGGAAGAGACGCCGTCACTTGAGATCTAGAAAATATATAAGTTAAAGAAAAAGTCAGAGTAAGCTATGGGTATGGCAGAGATTGCTCAGCTCTCACTCTGATAGACCAGCCCATCACCACATGACTAGAACCCAATCCTCTCGGCATCAGCTAGGAAAGGCCCTAGAAAGCCGCCTTTGGCGGGGGGATAGCTCCCCTATTTCAACCCCTTTCGGGGTTGGGCACCCGCCCAATAGATATAGTAGGTGCCCTCTCCATCAATGTGGGTGGATCTCAGCTGCGACCGGCCAACTCTGTTCGAAATCTGGGTGTATATGTGAACTCCCGATTAGATTTCAAAGAGCATGTAAACCAGATAGTTAAAAGTTGTTACTTGCACATCAGAAATCTCTATTTGGTGAAGCCGTTTATAACCAGACGTTGCATCCTGACGTTGGTTCACTCATTGGTCTTCTCTCGTGTTGATTATTGCAATGCCCTGAATGACTGATTATTCGTTATCACAGGTGTTTATTATACTTTGGCCATCAAATATTAGGTCTTGTCACTTTCACTTAGTTATATGATTTGTAAACGTTTTATATACAATTTATTGTCTTTTTTCACTGATTTATATATTTCTATAGGTTCTAATCATATGAATGTCACTTGGTATATACATATGTGTCACTTTCACATATTATTATGGTGTAATTGTATTTGTATCAATTTTCTCATAATACATGACTTTTGTATTACAATAAATTGGTTTTCTTCCACTTTTTGCCTATATATAATTATAGTGTACATATTGTCATTTTATTTGGCAATTTCAGTATGATTATTAGAACTCCAGCTTGGAGTGGTAATCAAAGAAGCACTCTAAAGCACAGAGTGCCACCTTGCACTCCACACACTCCATGGTTGACTTTTTACCTGACCTCGGCCTCACCCTGCTGTTGTAGCAGACATGGCACCGCTTCTGCTGTGTTCTTCCTGATTCATTCTGAGGCAGGGAACCAAGCCTGTGCCTAATCAAGTATTGAGCACACTGCAAGCGGTCGATAACGGCGGGCCCAGGATGTGCCACTGCCCTCTGTGGCGTAGCATACTTCTCCAGGAGTTCCGTCAACACGTGCTTTTGGAACCTCCGCAGGCTATTGAACTTCAGGGGTGTGTTCACATTCCGAAGCTTGTATATATTGTAGGCATTCAGAACTGACATGTCCACCATATGCAGAAAGAACTTTTTGTACCATCTGCACGAGGTACGCAGGCAGTCAATGAAGACTATCTGCATGTCGGACTTGTCCACCAGCCTCATGTTGATGTAGTCCAGGACAGCATCGGGCTTGGTCACCCTGGCCTGGGTGCGGCGATCCACCTTGCCAGTCTCCACCATTTCCCCCTTGTGGATGGTGGTCAGGAGGTTGACCTTCCGCTGGTCGTGCCAGTGGATAGCCAGAATGGGCCCCGACTTCTTCTTGAACACATCACCTTTTTTGGTCTTTGGAGGGAAAGGTGGCATGCCCTTCCTTTTCCCTCGTACTGTGCCTACAGTCCCCGTCTTGCGCTCATGCAGGTACTGTGAGAGAGTGGGGGACGTGTAATAATTGTCCGTGTAGAGGACGTGATTCTTATGAAAGTAGCGGTCCATCATGGCTTGCACCACTGCTCCGCCAAAGCCAATGAGGGGGTCCACAAGCAAGTCCCCTTCCTTCCCGCTGTAGACCAGGAAGTCCAGGACATAGCCAGTTTGGCAGTCGCACAGCACAAAGAATTTTATGCCAAAGCGATGTCTTTTTGAGGGGATGTACTGCCGGAAGCTGAGTTTTCCCCGGAACAGCACAAGAGACTCGTCAATGACGACCTTGCGGAAGGGCTTGAAGTAGGAGGTGAAGCGTTCTCGCATCATCTCGTACAACGTCCTAATCTTCCACAGCTTGTCTGGGAGGTGGACGTCAAGGTTGGTGACAAGATGGAGCGCTGCGAGGATATCAAGGTACCGGTCGCGAGACATATATTTCCCGAAGGCAGGGGTGGATATCAGATCATTGGTGATCCAATAGTCGGGCAACCTATGCTTCTTGACATGAGGCATTAGCATGGTGAGTGCCAGGAACACCATGAACTCTTTATGAGTCACTGGGGTCCACTGCCTCATGTGGCCCTTGGTCACCTTGCCCAAAAAGTGGACCTGGAATTGGTGCTGCTTATTTGTCTCTTTGACAACATAGCCTACCACCTCCTCATCAAAGAAGGCCTCAAATAGTTCGTGTGGTGGAGCATTGGGGCCTGCAGGAAAATTGGGGGTAATGCCTGAACCCTCCAGTACCTCATCAAAGCTGGCACATCAGGGTTGTATCTATCCTCATCAACTACGTCTTGCCACTGAAAAACGTAGAATGGGTCTTGTCTACGCTGACGAGGAGCTCCAGCTGGTGGCCCAGCCCGCCCAGGGCCAACTCGGGAGGTGCGCGCCCTAGGGCGGCGAGGGCGTCGGCCAGGGCGGCGGGCAGCACGACGGGCAGCACGATGCCGGGCCAAGCGGATGGGTCGAGGGTCGTCGATGTCCATATAGTCATCGTCAGAGTGGTCATCTTGCCCTGACGGTGGACCTATGTAATCATGGCCAGAGTCTTCAGAGAGGTGCCCTTCATCATCAGTGGCCCCCACATAATCTGGCGGGGAACCAGTGATGCGTGGGCGGCGTGCGGGTGGGCGAGGTGGGGAAGGAGTGGCAGGTGAGGCTGTGTCCCCCCGAGGTCCCGGGCTTCTTGGCCTGCGACGAGTGACAGAAAGCAATGATTCACTGTCACTAGGCCCAGGTATTGGTGATGCGAGCTCAAAGACTTCTTCAGGAAGACATGTTGAAGGCGGGAGAGGTGGGGAGGACCGTGGGGAAAGTTGCGGGGACAGTTGCGGGGACGTATGGCTGGGGCCGGCCGGGGTGGACGCCGCGGGAGCCTCGAACAAAACTCTCTTACTTTTCTTAATTTTCTTTGTATATTTCCTACCTTTCCCCTTTTCGGCAACAGTATGTCTCCTGTCGGGGGACCTAGGAGGCAAATAGGCCAAAAGTGGGGGGTCCTCAACCCTTGGCAATGGTGGGGGTGGTGGGGAAGAATGCGGGGCATCCGGGTCATCTTGGGTGGCGTGGGTAGATAAGGGAGACAATGGCGGACGAGAAGGGTCACCACGCTGACCCTCGCTCACAGCCTCATCCTCACCAAGTATTTTTGCTTGTTCCCTAGCTGCCGTGGCTGCCTTCTCAAGTATTTTTTGCTTATACAAATGTAGCTTGAAAGGCGATTTACCTGGGGAAGGGCTTGGAGTCGTGTCACTTATGCGAAATTTGGTGAGTGACCTTGAACTCTCCCACTCACTCACTCTCTCAAGTTCACTGTCTTTAGGTAAACCAGCTTCCTCAACAACTGGTACATCACCTTCATCACTCTCATCACTGTCATGTTCTCTCGCAAATCCCAGGAATTGCTCTTCTTTGTCACTCTCATGGCCATAATCACTCGACTTATAATTACTGGAGTCGTCACTGATTTCATCATCAACATTATGCTTGGCATCAGCTCGCTCATAAAGTCTCAATGTCGTCTCAATACCTCCGGGAGATAACACATTTAGGCGATGGCGTCGGGGTAAGGCGCGACGAACTAGCAAGGGCGTCGTAGGAAGCACGGTATCGGACACAGCGGAATAACTATTTGGCGTACTGTCCATGATGGCGTCGGGGTAGATACTGTTGTTGTGGCGTCGTTTACGCCGGGTGGCGCCACCTACCGTCCCATGATACCAAAAATGTACGCGCGGCATTCGAAAGCACGCACGCAAGCAATGGGCGTTCAAGAGCCCTTCCGGGTTGCGCGGGCCGAGGTTGTTATGGGCGTTCAAGAGCCCTTCCGGGTTGGAGGGGTTAAAGTGCAATGTATCAAGGGATAGTTGTAGTAACAGTGATGAATGGGGCTGAGACATGGGCTCTAAAGGCAAACTAGAGAAGAAAGCTGGATGTGATTGAGATCAGCTGTTTGAGGAGTACTGTATATGTGGAGTGACTCGTAGAGACAGCTTGAGGAATGAAGAGGTACGTGGGTGAGTAGAACAGCAGGAAACTGTCGGCCAGAGTGGACAGAAGGGTGCTATGCTGGTATGGATATGTTGAGCGAATGGGAGATGAAAGGCTTACGAAGAGAGTATACGAGTCGGATACAAGGGGAGGTAGAGGGATAGGAAGAGCTCAGTGGAGATGGAGAGATTGTGTAGTACTAGCGTTGAAAGATAAGTGACTATAGAACAGGCAAGAGAAGTGGTAATAAAATAGGAATGAATGGAGAATGTTTGTGAATAGATCAGTGATAACGCGGTCGTTGGGAGAGGGGGTCGCGCGCCAGTTGGACTAGATAATAGTCAGTCAGGTGGCTGGCCCGGGGAGGCGGTAAATATGAAGGGTCATGCCTGGATGTGAGGTGGGCGGGCATTGTGGTGTGCTCCGCTGCGTGTCTGCCTGCTGAGACTGGAACCTCTCCGGGAGGTCTGGGGCCGGAGGAGTGCTGGAGGCTCTTCGTGAAGGCCTGTTCACACGGTCATGTTTGCATCCGTCCTCCAGTGAGGGCTGAGAGGGATTTCATTAATCGAGTTTAGGAGTAAAGTTGGTTGGTGGAGAGAACATAATAATTAATTCAGGTTCAGTAGTAGTTTATCGAGAGGCCTTCCCTAGGGTTAAGTGCCCCATTAATTACTATTTCCTTTCACCTATGCATAGCCTATGATAGCGCAGTTGGAAAGTGTGTACATGCTTAGATTGATATGCAGGATTCGAAACTGCATAATAAATCGTAGGCTTGTCCACCTTTCTTTAACTGTCTTCGTGGTGCAATGCATAAGTGTGTTGATTTTCGATGTGAGCATCCTAGGTTCGAATCCCCGGACTGCCACATGTGTTTGTTAATTTCATTAATCGAGTTTAGGAGTAAAGTTGGTTGGTGGAGAGAACATAATAATTAATTCAGGTTCAGTAGTAGTTTATCGAGAGGCCTTCCCTAGGGTTAAGTGCCCCATTAATTACTATTTCCTTTCACCTATGCATAGCCTATGATAGCGCAGTTGGAAAGTGTGTACATGCTTAGATTGATATGCAGGATTCGAAACTGCATAATATATCGTAGGCTTGTCCACCTTTCTTTAACTGTCTTCGTGGTGCAATGCATAAGTGTGTTGATTTTCGATGTGAGCATCCTAGGTTCGAATCCCCGGACTGCCACATGTGTTTGTTAATTTCATTAATCGAGTTTAGGAGTAAAGTTGGTTGGTGGAGAGAACATAATAATTAATTCAGGTTCAGTAGTAGTTTATCGAGAGGCCTTCCCTAGGGTTAAGTGCCCCATTAATTACTATTTCCTTTCACCTATGCATAGCCTATGATAGCGCAGTTGGAAAGTGTGTACATGCTTAGATTGATATGCAGGATTCGAAACTGCATAATAAATCGTAGGCTTGTCCACCTTTCTTTAACCCACCGGCCCCGGCTATATATTATATATATATTCCTCGAAATCCGGGTGTTTTGGCCGAAAAACGTCTAGGCTAGGCTACCGTATATTCGTTAATCAGACTGCTTCCCGCATTCCCGCGCATCCCCAAGCGTAGCTGTGTTATTTACCTGTAAAATGGCCTTAAGTAGAGCTCTCTAAGTCAACTGGGTGAGCTGTGATGATGATTTCATTGGAGATAACTTTATGGCCAAACCAGCCACTTTACACCACTTTTCGATACTGAACAACAACATACAGGCACACACGAACAAGCGACGCTCTCCTTCTTGTGGCCGGAGATGCGGAGCGTCGGTCCAGCCGGCTGTTGTTTACATGCGTCGGACCGACGCCTCGCACACGAAGCTCACAGGCTTTCAAGCAATGGTACAATGTAGTACCACCCGGGTTCCTGGGGCCAAAAAAAAATGGTACACGTGTGTACCAACCGGGTTTGAAGGGTTAACTGTCTTCGTGGTGCAATGCATAAGTGTGTTGATTTTCGATGTGAGCATCCTAGGTTCGAATCCCCGGACTGCCACATGTGTTTGTTAATTTCATTAATCGAGTTTAGGAGTAAAGTTGGTTGGTGGAGAGAACATAATAATTAATTCAGGTTCAGTAGTAGTTTATCGAGAGGCCTTCCCTAGGGTTAAGTGCCCCATTAATTACTATTTCCTTTCACCTATGCATAGCCTATGATAGCGCAGTTGGAAAGTGTGTACATGCTTAGATTGATATGCAGGATTCGAAACTGCATAATAAATCGTAGGCTTGTCCACCTTTCTTTAACTGTCTTCGTGGTGCAATGCATAAGTGTGTTGATTTTCGATGTGAGCATCCTAGGTTCGAATCCCCGGACTGCCACATGTGTTTGTTAATTTCATTAATCGAGTTTAGGAGTAAAGTTGGTTGGTGGAGAGAACATAATAATTAATTCAGGTTCAGTAGTAGTTTATCGAGAGGCCTTCCCTAGGGTTAAGTGCCCCATTAATTACTATTTCCTTTCACCTATGCATAGCCTATGATCGCGCAGTTGGAAAGTGTGTACATGCTTAGATTGATATGCAGGATTCGAAACTGCATAATAAATCGTAGGCTTGTCCACCTTTCTTTAACTGTCTTCGTGGTGCAATGCATAAGTGTGTTGATTTTCGATGTGAGCATCCTAGGTTCGAATCCCCGGACTGCCACATGTGTTTGTTAATTTCATTAATCGAGTTTAGGAGTAAAGTTGGTTGGTGGAGAGAACATAATAATTAATTCAGGTTCAGTAGTAGTTTATCGAGAGGCCTTCCCTAGGGTTAAGTGCCCCATTAATTACTATTTCCTTTCACCTATGCATAGCCTATGATAGCGCAGTTGGAAAGTGTGTACATGCTTAGATTGATATGCAAGATTCGAAACTGCATAATAAATCGTAGGCTTGTCCACCTTTCTTTAACTGTCTTCGTGGTGCAATGCATAAGTGTGTTGATTTTCGATGTGAGCATCCTAGGTTCGAATCCCCGGACTGCCACATGTGTTTGTTAATTTCATTAATCGAGTTTAGGAGTAAAGTTGGTTGGTGGAGAGAACATAATAATTAATTCAGGTTCAGTAGTAGTTTATCGAGAGGCCTTCCCTAGGGTTAAGTGCCCCATTAATTACTATTTCCTTTCACCTATGCATAGCCTATGATAGCGCAGTTGGAAAGTGTGTACATGCTTAGATTGATATGCAGGATTCGAAACTGCATAATAAATCGTAGGCTTGTCCACCTTTCTTTAACTGTCTTCGTGGTACAATGCATAAGTGTGTTGATTTTCGATGTGAGCATCCTAGGTTCGAATCCCCGGACTGCCACATGTGTTTGTTAATTTCATTAATCGAGTTTAGGAGTAAAGTTGGTTGGTGGAGAGAACATAATAATTAATTCAGGTTCAGTAGTAGTTTATCGAGAGGCCTTCCCTAGGGTTAAGTGCCCCATTAATTACTATTTCCTTTCACCTATGCATAGCCTATGATAGCGCAGTTGGAAAGTGTGTACATGCTTAGATTGATATGCAGGATTCGAAACTGCATAATAAATCGTAGGCTTGTCCACCTTTCTTTAACTGTCTTCGTGGTGCAATGCATAAGTGTGTTGATTTTCGATGTGAGCATCCTAGGTTCGAATCCCCGGACTGCCACATGTGTTTGTTAATTTCATTAATCGAGTTTAGGAGTAAAGTTGGTTGGTGGAGAGAACATAATAATTGGAAGGGCAAATCTCGCCGTGGTTTCATATTTCACTGGGAAATTGAGGGAACCAACATTTTGGTTTCTTAGCAATTCGCCGCTCCCAGTTCTCGGCGTATATCCGATACAATGACTTGGCCGCTTGCTTGCCCACCTCTCGTACCACACGAAAAACAAAAGACTTTCAGTAATGCGTGTTTGTTTACATTCATACCATTCTACTTCAAGAAACAAAAACTATATATTAAGCAGGCCATATACGAAGAAGATATATGATACTATTCTGAGAAGATATGAAGAAAGAAGAGGTAAAAATATTAATTACATAAATATGAAAAGAAGGATAAAAGTCGGTCAACTCATTCACTTGATAATAACAAAACAAATAGGGAGGCCAATTGAAAGGCAATCTCACTAACCTAACATCAACCAAGTCGTGTACACTACTATATCCCAAGCACCAGCAGATACAGCAGACGCATTAGGTTTATCTTCAGCTATTCTTAACCCTTTCATATCCTTATGACGCAGAGGTTGCCAGATTAGCAATACGAAATAGATTTCTCTCACTCTTATAATTACCTCCCAAAAATTAGTTTTCTGCCCACAGCTAACTCAAAGACAACTGCAGAGGTTGAAGTAAATAAACTAAAGGTTTATAAATATCCCTGACGGTAACAAAGGCTTTAACCCTTCCTGCCCGGTTGTCATTTTAAAATGACACCACGAAATAAGGGCAAGTGCCTGGGTGTCTTTCAGGACTTTTAAGCTTGAAAGCCTATTCAGCTTGGTCTGAACGCTGTGCGTCCGACGCATGTAAACAAAGCCGATCGTTGCGTCACCGCACCTCCGAAAACAAGAAGGAGAAGACTCGTTTGTTATTGTATGTCTGTATGTCGTTGTTTCAGTAGTGAAAAGATCGTCGTATTGCTAACATCGCCTGAAAATGCTCTCCACTGAAATTGTCATCACAACTGAACCAGTTGACTTAGAGAGCTCTACTCAACGCCAGTCTACAGATTGGAAACTGCACTACATTTATAGATGAGTGGGAAATTTCTAGCAGTTAAAATAACAAAAATACGGTAGCCTAGGCCTCAACGTTTTTCGGCCAGATCGCCCGGGTAGCCCACCCTGTCCTTTGGAGATACAGCCCGGGCCAGGATGGTTAAAGTATCCCTAATAGGCTCAAAATTGCGTCAAGGACGTGAGAGGGTTAAGTATGTCTGCCAAAACAAAACGCTTCCGATCTTGTGAGTTGGTATAATATCCATTGTTAATATTTTACTATAGTTTGCCATCGCCTGTTTTCTTTTAAGTGCTCCCATCATTGTATTGGAAAAATAAAACACTCTACATGGTTGCAATATCTGTCAGCCAGAAGAGCCGTGGTCCACACAATCAAAGATGAAAAGAAAGTGTATTATCAGGGAAAAGTTGTTGTTCCCCAAGCTGCTTGGCCGAACAGCCCCAAGGCCTCGAGCAATTACAAGGCCATAACCGAAAAGTTGACTCATGTGGCAACGACCAGAGGAGGTTGGCTTCAATTGTAAACAGTTTACTTGGAAAAACAAGAGTCAGCTTAAGACCTTCTGTACCCGATGCCGAGTTGGCTGCCAACTTTGTTTCATTTTTTGCTGGCAAGATAACTCGCATAAGACAGGAACTGGATGATGCTTCTGTTGGTGAAGAACTTTCAGTTGTACTCCAACCCCGACACATTCCTAATAATGTCCTCTCATCCTTTCACTCAGTAGAGGTGGACATGATCTCGTCCTACATAAGAAACCTCAATAAAACATTTTGCCTGTTGGATCTCATAAATGTTTCCAAGCTACCAAGAGTCTATGATCACACAGTTGAGTTTATTTCCAAAATAATTAATAAGTGCTTCTCTGAAGGTAACTTCCCACATTCTGAAAAGCATGCACTACTCCGACCTAGTCTAAAGAAACCTGGACTTTATGTTGAGAACATGTTGAACTATCGTCCTGTCTCCAACCTGTCCTTCATATCAAAGATATTAGAGCGTGCAATACTTGACCAATTACAACCACTACTTCAGCAGAATGAAACTATCCCAATTATTCAGTCTGCTTACCAACAGCATCATTCAACTGAAACAGCATTGATTAGAGTACATAGTGATCTAGTTGAGAACATTTGCAATGGTGTGACCTCACTTTTGGTCTTGCTTGATCTCTCTGCGGGCTTTGACACAGTGGATCACGAGTTGTTATTGAGTGATCTTTATGATTGTGGTGTGCGTGACTCCGCTCTCTTGCTTCTTGGGTCGTACTTTTCAGGTAGATCCCAGAGTGTGATGGTAAATCAAATGGTCTCGGACTCGACACCCCTGCAGTATGGTGTTCAGTTTTAGGTCCTATCCTATTCATAATTTATATCAGCAGTTTGTCTCTTCTGCTTCGTGCACATAATGTCACCTTTCACTTTTAAGCAGATGACACCCAGATTTATGTGAGAATCACAAATATAGTTGATATACGGAGTAAGATGGAATTGTTGATGTCTGATATCAAGAAGTGGATGAGAGTGAGAAAACTTAAACCTAAATGATGGTAAAACTGATATTCTCATCATCCGAGGAAATAGAAGAGCTGATGATATAGTAGGTGCCCTCTCCATCAATGTGGGTGGAGCTCAGCTGCGACCGGCCAACTCTGTTCGAAATCTGGGTGTATATGTGAACTCCCGATTAGATTTCAAAGAGCATGTAAACCAGATAGTTAAAAGTTGTTACTTGCACATCAGAAATCTCTTTGGTAAAGCCGTTTATAACCAGACGTTGCCTCCTGACGATGGTTCACTCATTGGTCTTCTCTCGTGTTGATTATTGCAATACCCTGTTGGTGGGTTTTCCAAATTACATTTTAAAGAAAGTTCAGTCTGTTCTTAACAGGGCCGCAAGACTCATTTTTGGTGTTCCACCTAGAACTCCTACTACATCTCTTCACATAGAACTGCACTGGCTGCCAGTAAGAGCAAGAATAGAATTTAAGTTGTGTTTAGTGACTTTTAAGGTTCTCAAATTTGGTGAGCCTAGGTACCTTGCGGAGCTGCTCAGGCGCCCACGGCACACCATGGTGTAGTTGTGCGTCATGACTGACCCTTTTCGTCTTGATGAACCAAGGGCTTTCCAGCAGTCTTCTTTCTTTGAGAGGTCATTCTCCTACATGGCTCCGAGGTTGTATAACAGGTTGCCGCTGTCCATGAGACAACCGAGTTCTGTTGAATGCTTCAAGAGACAACTTAAGACTTTTCTCTTTGAGAGAAGCTATGATCTTGAGAGAGGTGTCATGACAGATGGCTATAGAGTTTAGGCTATTTTGCCACTGCTAGTGATTGTTAAATGTGTGTTGAATATAGGCTTTCTTTTGATGCATTGATTTTGTTCTTTTTTCTTTCTCTTTCTGAGCGCTAGTGAATTCTTCGGAAAAATTGGCGCTAATGAGAAATAAGTAAAATGCTTATTATTATTATTATTATTATTATTATTATTATTATTATTATTGTAACCACCCGCATTCAAGGACTTGCCTCTACAAACATGAGTGTCCCAAAGTGCACCGATATCACTATGTAAATTAACCCTCCAGCCCCGGTTATGTATTATATATATATTCCTCGAAACCCGGGTGTTTTGGCCGAAAAACGTCTAGGCTAGGCTACCGTATATTCGTTAATCAGACTGCTTCCCGCATTCCCGCGCATCCCCAAGCGTAGCTGTGTTATTTACCTGTAAAATGGCATTAAGTAGAGCTCTCTAAGTCAACTGGGTGAGCTGTGATGATGATTTCATTGGAGATAACTTTATGGCCAAACCAGCCACTTTACACCACTTTTCGATACTGAACAACAACATACAGGCACACAAGAACAAGCGACGCTCTCCTTCTTGTGGCCGGAGATGCGGAGCGTCGGTACAGCCGGCTGTTGTTTACATGCGTCGGACCGACGCCTCGCACAGCAAGCTCACAGGCTGTGACGTCATGGGTGCATAAGAGGCCTTCCGGGTACCTGTTACATGCTTTTTTATGGGCGTACAAGAGGTCATCCGGGAACCAATGGTTAATATATGTGCTTTCTGCTTGGTCATTCTCTGTCCACAGTCCATAACCTTTGACTCATTCTCTCGTGTGAACACTTTTTGAATCTCGCCAGAAACTTTACAGCAACTCTTCCCCGTCCTTCCCAAGGAATGGAAACTGAAAATGACCTTGTGAACCGGCCTTGATCCTTGGTCTCTGGGTGACCTAGATATGTGTGAATTTGTATTTTGTTTTTATAGTATGTTTTGTTCTCCCTGTTTGGGCTCTTTGTCTCGAGTTTGCTACCTCCAGCTTTTGGGTATTTGCCTGAGTAGTGAGTACATACATATATACAATGTGGATATACAATTTCCTCGTAAACCGAAAACAATCAGTAGCAGTAAACCAAGTCACATCTGAGCCTTCGGATGTCAAAAGCTCAGTGCCCCAAGGAACAGTGCTAGCGCCCCTTCTGTGTTCCTCATACTAATTTGCGACATAGATACCAACACCAGACACAGTACGGTGTCGTCCTTTGCTGATGACACAAAATTAAGCAAGATAGTAAACACACAAGAAGACACGGGCCGACTGCAGGAAGACATGAATGTAGTGTTCCAGTGGACCAGGGAAAACAACATGCAATTCAATGAGGAAAAATTCCAATTAATACGGTACAGAGATAATAATGGTGTTAAAGAAATTACAAATTACTTAACAGAATCTAACCACATAATAGAACGGAAAGACAGTGTGAAAGACCTTGGGGTATTAATGTCTGAAAATATGGGTTTCAAAGTACAGTACATAACCAGGTCAAAGTGGTGGCTGCGAAACGTCTTAACGGGTTGGATTCTGCGTACTTTAAAACACGCGGTGAAGTACCTATGATAACGCTCTTCAAATCTCTAGTGCTACCGCGGCTTGAATATTGTAGCGTATTAACATCCCCATACAAAGCAGGTGAAATAAATGACTTAGAGAGTGTACAGAGAAATTTCACTTCGCATATAAGTTCGATAAAACAGCTACACTATTGGGAGCGTTTAAGAGCACTGAATCTGTACTCACTGGAACGTAGAAGAGAACGTTACCTAATAATATACACATGGAAAATCGCAGAGGGTTTAGTACCAAACCTACATAATCCGATAGTCATGAAATTCAGTGATAGGAGAGGCTGGGAATGCGAAATCCCCCGGATGAATAACAGGGGTGCTATGGGCTCTCTGCGAGAGGGCTGGTTATCACACAGAGGCCCACGTCTCTTCAACAAACTCCCACGGCGAGTAAGAGACATGAGGGACGTCTCGTTAGACAGCTTCAAGAGAGCCCTGGATGTCGAACTGCAAAAGGTGCCAGACGAGCCCATCCTCGCAAGGGAGCGAGCTGTCGCTTCAAACAGTCTACTGCACCAAATCACCACCCAAAACAAGGGGCATCGCGCTCCTTGGTGCCGCTAGAAGAGTGGCGAACACATCATAAGGTATCATAAGGTAAATACCAATTTATTTTGAAAGAAACGGTCTCACCAATGTGAAGTTCAGAGAACTGATGCCAATCCTGACCATGAAAAGAATGCCTCTCCCCCTGAAGGGAAAGGTGTATGCCTCATGTGTTAGAAGTGCAATGACGTATGTCTCTGAAACATGGGCCGTTAAAGTAGAGGATGTCAACAGAATGGAGCGTAATGAGATGAGAATGGTGAGATGGATGTGTGGGGCCAGGCTACAGGATAGAATAACAAATGTTGAGCTGAGGAGACGTTTAGGTATAAAGAGTATTAGTGAGGTGATGCGTACAAGTAGACTGGGTTGGTATGGACATGTGGAGAGAATGGATGAACAAAATTGGGTGAAAAAATGCAGGTCTGTGATTGTGGAGGGAGCTGCACCAAGGGGTGGACCGTGGAAGACCTGGGATCGGACTATACACGCCGATCTCAAATCCAAGAACTTGACGAGTGAAGCCGCCCTTAAGTGGAGGTTTTTAGTTTGTTCCTTAGACTTCCGTCAATCTAAAAATGACACTCCCTTGACCCCCTTTCAAGATATATTTGTAATTTTTCGGTAGAAAAATGTCCCAGCCGAAGGCTGATTCCTTTTAAATTACAGGCTCGCTATCGCTCGCCAGGAAGAAGTCGACAATGGCACGAAAGGTCTTAACCCTTCAAACCCGGTTGGTACACACGTGTACCATTTTTTTTGGGCCCCAGGAACCCGGGTGGTACTACATTGTACCATTGCTTGAAAGCCTGTGAGCTTCGTGTGCGAGGCGTCGGTCCGACGCATGTAAACAACAGCCGGCTGGACCGACGCTCCGCATCTCCGGCCACAAGAAGGAGAGCGTCGCTTGTTCGTGTGTGCCTGTACTGTATGTTGTTGTTCAGTATCGAAAAGTGGTGTAAAGTGGCTGGTTTGGCCATAAAGTTATCTCCAATGAAATCATCATCACAGCTCACCCAGTTGACTTAGAGAGCTCTACTTAAGGCCATTTTACAGGTAAATAACACAGCTACGCTTGGGGATGCGCGGGAATGCGGGAAGCAGTCTGATTAACGAATATACGGTAGCCTAGCCTAGACGTTTTTCGGCCAAAACACCCGGATTTCGAGGAATATATATATAATATATAGCCGGGGCCGGGGGGTTAAAATTGACAGAACTGGGATGAAAGTTCTTAAAATCGACAAACTAATGGGGGTGAACGTCTTAAAATCTCAAAAGCAATGGGGCTAAACATGAGGGAGAGAGCTGTCAAGAAAAAAATCCCTCGAGTGGAAACCTCCCCTTAACCCGTTGAGCCCCGGCTAGTTATAATATTTTGTTCACCCCAGTCCCAAGCCATTTTCACTAATTTTTTTTTTGTTTGCTAAAATGGAAGACAAGGATGAGAAATGAAAAAAAAAAAAAAAAAAAAAATCACCTCGGACATTTGGGGGGGGGGGGGGGGGAGCCTCAAAACAATTTGTTGAGCCAAAATGGAAGAGAATGGTGAGAAATGAAGACAAAAATTAAAACAAAATCATTTCGGTCATTTGGGGGGGGGGGGGGGTCAATAGTTCGTCTCCCCCGCATGACCACCCGCCCGGGAGCACTAGGGTAAAAACTGAGTATGGCATTGTACGACATACATCCTAAGGAGTGTCTCACATAAATCTCAAGCCTCTAGCTCCCATACGACCGGAGTAATGAAGGTTCAAAGTGGCGGTGAACTAAGGGTGTAAACTATCCCCACTAAGCCTACCACCACCAGCCGCGCGGCTGTCTCGGCCCGCTCACACCTACTGGCCCGGCTCCCACACACACTACGGTACCTCCCCCTCCTATTCTCCCGCCATTTCCTACCTTACGAGCCACGTAAGTGTTTTTTATATGTCGGACGCACGTGATGCGTCGCTGGGAGTTGGTGATCAAACTGCCGACGCAACACGTGCGACGCTGGGTCTCACTGGGTTGTTGTTGTTGTTGTTGTTTTTCCCCAAGCTGCCTGGCCGAACAGCCCCAAGGCCCCGAGCAAGGCCAAGGCCATAACTGAGCGCCCCCACAGAACCCCCCTGCCGACCACAATAAAGCCTGGGTGACCGAAGCCACTCCATGGCGGGGAGCTGAGGAGGGTGCGGAAACGCCCGGGAAACCAAAGCCCCACCACTGGGTTAACACTGGGTCTCACTGGGTTAACAGGGTTGCCTGGAACGCCGCCATTTGGACAAGAGACTGAAACTGCACTTATGTGTGGAACACTCCGTTGTTGTTGTTGCTGTTCCCCAAGCTGCCTGGCCGAACAGCCCCAAGGCCCCAAGCAAGGCCAAGGCCATAACCGAGTGCCCCCCACACAACCCTCCCTGCCGACCACAATAAACCTGGGTGACCGAAGCCACTCCACGGCGGGGAGCTGAGGAGCGTGAGGAAACACCCGGAAAGCCAAAGCCCCACCCAAGGCCCTGTGCCCCTCAGTAATTATGAAGAGAAAGTTGAGAGGCAAAGGAAATATGTGACGCTTTGGCTTCCAATCTTGGTAGATTGGGAGGTCAATCCACGGAAAAGACGCAGTCACTTGAGATCTAGAAAATATACAAGTAAAAGGCACAGTGAGAGTAAGCTATGGGTATGGCAGAGATCGCTCAGTTCTCACTCTGATAGACCAGCCCATCACCACATGACTAGAACCCAATCCTCTCAGCAACAGCTAGGAAAGGCCCTAGAAAGCCGCCTTTGGCGGGGGGATAGCTCCCCTATTTCAACCCCTTTAGGGGTTGGGCACCCGCCCGGAACTGGAACACTCAGTCTTAACATTTTATGTATGTATGTATGTATGAATGGCAATTAGATAATAATCAAAGTTAGTCACCACATCCTTCTAGATGAACCACTATGATGCGTAATTTAGCCACAGCCACTAATATACCCAGGGATACAAGCAACAAGGGCCTAACCGAATACTATACAATTATACGAGGGACGGTTATACTCGCACTACAAAGTTACTCTATTTCACTGAGTATTTTTTCCCTGTAAAATAACCTTAACAATTCATGAGGATGACAGACAGGGTGTCAAATGAAAGCCGAGTTCTTTGTTCATAGTCTTGTCACAGGCCGTAGCTCGATTGGTAGAGCGTTCGCCTGCTAACCGTGAAGTTGACGGTTCGAGCCTCGGGCCAGCCAGTGAGTTATTGGCAGATGTCAGTGCTGTTGGTGAACGGTGCGGTCTAGCAATCTGTGGCAACTATTCACTAAGTCCCTGATTCATTAGGGCACCCACCCTAGCCTTGCTATTCAGTAGGGAGTGTATGGTGGTAAAAACTGCATCATCATTATTCTATTATTCTAGGGGAGGTGTGGTGGAGTGGTCATGCCACTGGATTGGTAATCCAATGGACCCGGGTTCAAATCCCGATATGTCAATGGGAAGATATTATTGGGATTGAATTTGTGCTGTACCTAGTATCAGTGCATTACCACAAAGCCCACCGAAATGCCAAAAAAATACCCTCATTGTTCCCTGATTAAATAACACTGTATGTATATTCCCATATTCAAAATATGTTACAGGGGGACAATGCCTAGTGAGTTCACTGCTCAATAGGTGGCGTTCTACGAGTGAGGGTCTGAGTCTGGAGGGTGAGACGGTGAAGCACTTGAGCGAAGCAACCAGCCGCTTCAGAGATGGAGCTGCTTCGAGCCATGATGGATGCTTCACATGTCTCACTCCCCAGACTGGAACAAGACCTCACGGGCTTCACCGTGTTGAGCGGTGGAATGTACAGGCTCTCAGCCTATGCCCGAGAGGGAGTAGTTGGAATATAGAAAAAAAAAAAAACAAAAAAAAAATATGCAAACATAAAATTATGGTTTATACTTCAAATTATGTCTTTAGAAATGATAACATGGCCAAAACAATCTTCATACTAATTTTCTTGTATTCCTTCTCATATTCATTCAAGTCTTCAAACAAAATTGCTCCGGTTTGACACCCTGATGACAGGTACATAAGAGTCCATAACGCTTGTAGAGGGGTGGAAGAAGGTAGCAGAAAGCGGAGCTCCTCTGGTGTATGTAACAATAGACTAACTTAGATCGTTTTATGTTTTATCCAGAGTTGCGCCAGAGGGAAGAGATGAACCAGAGAACAAAGACAGACTATGAGCAGCGTCAGAGAGAATGGGAGGAACACCGCCGGGTGGAGGAGGAGCGCCAGAGACATCAGGAGGAAGAATTGTCACTCAAGTTCCGCCAGCAGGAGGAAGAGTTGCGTCGCCGCCAGGAAGAGAACAGAGTCTTCATGCAGGTGGGTGCTGAAGCTGATTTAAGCTCATAAAACACAAGCTTTTTCCCACAACTTTTTGGGGCAACTTTGGTCTGACACTTTTGTCAAAAAGTTTTTTTTTTTTTTTTTTTATTAAGTTAACTCTTCAGTTTAGTTTCCAATACCAAGACAAACAGTACCAGGAATGTTGTGGAGGTAAAGACATTTAGATATTTGGGAGTAGACATAACCGCAATGACGGATATGAACTAGACAATAGGGTGAGAAAGGAAGCAAAAGTATTTGGGGCTTTGGGGAATGTGTGTCAAGATAGAAGTTAGTCAACACAGGCGAAGATGAAGTTTGAAGAAATAGTAGGGCTAGCAGTATTGTATGGATGTTATTCACTTGCTTGTTCGTCAAGGGGAATCCACGCAATGCGAGCTAAGCTCATTATCGCGCCTCCTTAACTGGGAATTTATTGCGTGAAATGCATGTTAAGTGTTTATGTATCGTTGGAATGGCTGTGGATGTGTGTGTAGTCTGTATTTTAGCCAATTGGCGACATCTGGAAACGAAGGCTTAGGGTTAATCAGTACGGTACCAGTCTCACCCGAAGGCTTAGGTTGACCAGTACGATACCCATCTCACCTTGTAACCGATCACCAACCCCAGATGGGACGTCACAACTTCGTCCACTTATTCCAGGTCCCTATTTATACTGCTAGGTTAACAGAGGCTACACCGTTAGGAGACTTGCCCAAATGTCTCTTTCCCGCCCGGGTCTCGAACCCGGGACCTTCTGGTTGTGAGCTAGACTCGCTATCAGTTACGCCACGGGGAGGTGATGAATGAGTCCTGAATGCAAGAGAGTGTAGGAGGGTAAAAGTGCTGGGCATTATGATTCGGAAGACAAAATGTGGCGTCAGATGGTGCGACAGAGAGATATGTGAGAATAGGGGCAGTTTACTGCCACAGGCCGTAGCTCGATTGGTAGAGCGTTTGCCTGCTAACCGTGAGGTTGACGGTTCGAGCCTCGGGCCAGCCACTGAGTTATTGGCAGATGTCAGTGCTGTTGGTGAACGGTGCGATCTAGCAATCTGTGGCAACTATTCACTAAGTCCCTGATTCATCAGGGCACCCACCCTAGCCTTGCTATTCAGCAGGGAGTGTATGGTGGTAAAAACTGCACACTGGAGAGAGCAGACCAGGGATTGCTCAAGTGACATGGACATAAGGAGAGGATGAATGAAGAGAAAATGCCAATAAGAATCTATAAATCAGAGATGATGGATTTAAGAGGGAGAGAAAAACAAAGGAGGAAATTAATAGATGTAAAATATATTTAGGTGAGCTGGGGCTTGAGCACTTTGAAGGGTGAAAGTCGTGCAAGAGTAAGTTGGTGAAATGGTAAATGGGACGAGATGATGCATCGGGGAATGATACAAGTGGGATAGGTAACTGTTGATTGAAGAAAAAAATGCATACCGGTATATATAATATAAATATTTAGATAACAAATTAATAATGACCACTTAATTTTCTTTTACTTTAGGAACGTGGTGGAGACCTGATGAAGAACGAGAACAGCCAAGACAGTTTTGGCAGCGGTGGATATCAGGGCAACGAGGGGAGCAACTGGCGCCGCAACAGTGATGGCTACCGGTCCCAGGGTGGTGGAAGTAGCTGGCGAGGTGGTGGCAGCGAGTCCTGGGCACGCTCCGGCATTGGAGGTGGCAGTCGGGGGGGCTCTGGGGCCTCAGGCATGGCCACCAGCTGGGGAGAGAGCAATTGGGATGGTCGTCCCGATCCCTGGCAGAGTGATAGTAAGTTCGCACCCACAGTCCATTTTATGTTAGTTCATACCAATAATAACATTTTGGTAGTCACTACTGCCATCCTCATTGGATATACCTTGAGTCCATGTATTCCCTCAGTGTTCACTAGGTAAATAAGCTGGCAAGGAAAATTACCTCGATGTTCACTGTCAATAAATTTATAATTTATTAGTGTGCCACCCCCAAGGGGGAAACAAAAATAATAATAATAATAATAATAAAATAGAATTAAATAGAAAAAAAAAAGGAAAAGTGGGGATTGGGCCTGAGCATATACAATAGATAGATAGATAGCTACCTATGTAGGTGATTTTTCTTTACGGAGGAGGGAGGCCGGTAGTGGTCCCTGAAACTATTTGGAAAAAATCTGTCATAGTGGATTTAAGCGTTATTTCCACAGCGATTTTGATACATTCTTTTGACTTAGTATTGTGTTGTCTTAGTTTTGGTTTGTTTATTTTACAAGTTTTACATTATAATTACCGTAGTCCCCTCATTATTGTGATCTCCACCACCTTGGTAAAATATGTTGTGTCCTCCTCTCAGACCGCAGTGGGTACCAGCGTGGCAGCAGTGAGAGTGAGCTACCCCCGCCACCGGTGAGTACTGTCAGTATCTTTACAAACACATTGTCTATTTCTTCTTCCCTCTCATCCTGAAATGGGTATATTAGTCCATGGGCTAGTGAAAAGCATCTTAGAGAGATATTAAATATAATTATAATCTTTAACAACATATTTGTATACTTGTGTAGATTTTATTTGGAGGTGATCTGTCCAATTGAACATCTATTTAGCTGTGTTTATTAGAGATTATGGTCAAAATCATTTCCCCCTGGATGGTACTGAATTGAGATTTCTTTTTAATCTGGCTGATGGACTATATATTAAATAATATTTCTCTAGAAGGGTGTTACTGTCGGGTATATTACCGTTGTCACCGTCCCATTTCAACATGCTTACTCATATTATTTGGTATTGAAGTGCCAAACATTTGTTTTCCGAACTTGCCATTGTTCTTGTTATTTTTATTTGGTGGTATTTATTCATTTGATTATTGAGTATTATTGTGCATTGACTGACTTGTCAGGCCTGCCTTATTTATGCTACAAAAGAAATCATGGAGAAAAAGTTACTGTACTATCATTTGTTCTTAAATATTCGTTTACCTGACTACTACGTACCGTACAGATAAAAGAAAAAAATAAATAGGAGGAGCCTCGTATGTTCGAAAACGTTTGAATCTATTTATATTAAGGAAACAAGAAGAAAAAAAAACAGAAAATGGTTTTGTGTATACTGTACTGTATATACAGTAGTTGTTTAAATAGGCAGGTAGGGAGGCAACTTGTAATTACAATATATACGAATACATGTATACATAATTGCGATACAAAGTACGCCTTTACGCATTACTATATCACAATGGAAACTGAAGAAAGCTGTAATGTTAGTTTTCTTTATCAACTTATTACCTTATAATTATGTGAAACCCACTACACTGTATTACCTTTGCGTGCATCTTATGACGAAAATATAATTTGTATCTGTGACATCAAAACTAGTGCACGAGTTTTATGCCTTCTTGCTATGTATTCATGATTGATATTGAACAAAGCTTGGTTATCGGTGTATTGAACATTATTGATTGGCACTTTCATTGTAGTGGTCATCAATTCACATAAGTACCGGCACAGTCGTGGCTAGGAATATCTGTAAAACTTTAACAACAAATGTATGTGTGATCCTAGCTGGTTTTCACCAGATTGCAGTCTACTTTTTCACCCCTTTCCTTTGACAAGTTCCATCCCAATCTCGTCCAACACCTACCAAAGCACACTATTTGCTATAGAAACTTAGATATAAATCTGAAAGACTGAAAAGCTTTACATATCCAGACAGGGTCTCCCCCTGCCAATTAATCCGGGAGAGATGTTTTACTGTATAAATAATAATATGAAAGGAAGATATTGTACGTATTTACATAATATCATCCTTCTAGAATGTAGGGATGTGTATGGTGAAAGTGAATTGTTAGTCATGTTTACTTCCACCCATTCCACTACAATAATATTTCGCAATAATGGCAGCAATATGCTGCATCTTCTTATAAAGGTAGTATAGCACTTCAGGATAGTAGGGAATTATCATCGTATCAGTATCCGACCAAGTTACTTTATAGTATACTGTACTGTATTGTACTGTACAGGGATTTCTTAGTTAACTTTGAGAATAACATGCTAGGCATTGCGTTTTTACTGTTAGTTTCCGAAATTGAATGGGAAAATATGATATTGCTAGGTAACTACAAGTTACCCATCAATGGTTGTATTGCTGTGAAAATAATACATGCTTACATTCAAAATAAGTATAATTACCATATCTAACATACCATTTATCGTCCAGGGAAGTATGGGCATATTTTCTGAGGAAATGGTCAAGCCATTTCAACAATTATAATCATCGGCAATATATAGCATCGTACAGTACTAGGTTATATTTATTTAAATATATGAAGGGTAAGTACAGAATATACAGTATACTCCTTTATATAATTATACACAGTGAATAATAAGTACCTTTTTTTTTTAATTGGTAATTTATACATCTGTATGAGAAGAGGTATACAGTCAGGTCTTCATAATATAAACGCATTTCGTATACACGGATTCGTTCGGACGCGGGACCCCAAAAATTCCATGTCTGCTACAACACGGGAAAAATGTGTACAATCACGGCGACGGGGGTCCTGCTGCAACTCCGGGTCGTTACCGGACCACACGGATCGTAGCAGACTACACAAAACAGAGAGTGTGGTTTGTTTACGTTGCAGGATATTGCGTGCCTGACACGCAAATAGGTCAGTAGCAGGTCCAAAACAGTTCTTATTGATACTGTTATTGCCTGCCTGACATGCAAATCAGTTTTTGTTGGTGGTATAATGTCTGCTTTAAGTAGGCTAAAGGCTCAAATGGGGGACTTCGGGAAAGTGGCTGGAACGAATATAATTAATTCCCATAAGGCCTGTTAATTCTATGACGCGGATTTGATATACACGGTAGGTACAAGGGACGAAATGACCGCGTATATGGAGACCTGACTGTAATTTGAGATGGTTTTTGCCATGAGGAAAATACGTTTATGTAACTTGTACAGCGTTTTTATACAAATATTTCACTCGCAAATCGCCCTGCCCTAAATGTTTCCGTAATGTGTATAATATTAATTATTTTTTGACAATTTGCAGCAGGGGAATTTTACTGTATCTTTAAATATAAAGTATACAGATTAATGGAATATTACAGTGAAAGTGAAAGAAGGGGTTGGAGTATTACGGATTTACATACAGTATATATATATACATACACAGTATATATATATTTACAGTATATACAGAAAATGTAGAATAGCCAATATGTACACTGTGGTCCAATTAAAAAGCAACATTTATAAAAGTGCAACTTACAAAAAAAGACTGGTTTGATTATTATATACTGTACAGTATGTACAATGTTAGTACCGGTATGTTTTGACATTGCACTTTTATTTATAACACATTTTTTTGTAGCTATTTTTTCAATCATGTCGCTTACTAACTGAATCACCTGGTAAATTTGGCTATTTACACAGTATGTGCTGTATATATACGGAATATATCTCCGATGGTCATCAAGTGATGCACCATGTACAGTATATTTGAAATGTATTCCTGTCTTGTCTCAGGCAAGAGATCCCCGTATACTGACTAGTACCGAGTACTGTAGTTTAGTATCCCATCCTACCAATTACCAAATATCGCGAGTACGTCTGCAATTACCAATATTTGAGTATCTCCATCTCCGTATATGTTAAGACTATAGGCCAAGAGGTAAACAAGATTTGTATCGTACCATTGATAGTTTAGCAAAAAGGCAAATGGTGAAGAATTGCTGATTTATTCTGTGCAAATACTCCTATTGCAATTAAAAATATGGTTGACAATGGCAAGTGTAATGTTGAAATGGGAAGATTGACTGTATATATATTTACTTTTAAAATGTCAGAGAGCATTGTTGTTTTATCTAGGGTCAGTCCTCCAATATAACCGTGTGTACTCTAAACACTGAATTAAGTTGTGCCTTGCTGTGTAAAAACATTGAAAATAACAGGTTCGCAGAAAACTATAGTAAATAAAGTGTTCTGTATTACCATATATTACTGTATGTAACAACTAAGTTGTAAAAGGTTGGATATTTAATATCCTGCAAGTATATTTGTTGAATATGAACGCAGTTAATTTTTTTTAGTCTGGTTAGGTTTGTGTTCTGCATTACTCCGTATATTCAAGTGAAGGATAAATACTCAACAGTAATTTTAAAATGTAAAATACTGTTTAGAAATGCATGTTTTTTGTCACCTGCGATGATGAGAATTATCTCCAGGGAACATACTTTATAACTACATACATTAGTGATCCCCTGAGTACAGTAAAGTACATTACAGTATAACAATAAGGATTCAGCATTAGTGAACATTCTGCCTAATGTAGCATTAACAATGTTCGTGAGGTATTATCGAACGACGTTGTCACTTCCAAGTTGTCTTTGTGCATTTTTAGTTAACCTTGTTTTGGATCTCTCTCTAAAACAAAATTCCTTTCTTTTTGGATCTCGGGGTATTGGGAAATCCAGGTCTTCTGGATTAAGTATCCAGTCCTGACTATACCTATATTATAGATGAAGTTCTGAATACTCAGGTACTTGCAGACTTTTACCTCTCTTCTGTCAAAAGACCAAGGTAAATTTCTGGACACCTTATATCTGGATGGGACGATCACCCTGGTCTTTCAGACTGGGTAATTGCCTATGAGATGGGGTTGCTTGACATCATCGGACAGGTCTCTCTAATTTGGGGCTTTCGAAAGCTTCAACCACTAAATGTCATCCCATGCAAACAGGTACTTTATGAACAGGGTTTTTGCCTGTCATTTACAAAGACTTATATAATAGTTAGTTTGAATAAGGAGTTTTACTGTTACCCGGTACAGTATATGGTTTGTGTTTGAATAAGGAGTTTTACTGTATACCCGGTACAGTATATAGTTTGTGAAGTTACTGCAGTCTGCTACTCGTTAAGATGGCGGAGATGTCGCATTTCTTTCTGTTTTTATGCTTCCCTTTTTCCTTGCTCTTTTCAATAATACTACAGTATGCAGTAATGCAGAGCTATTTATTCTTTATTAGAATATATAAGTTATTCCAAGTAACTGATACTATTACAATTTTTTTTTTTTAACTGTGATATCTTCCAGCTTTACAGTACTATTTTTGGAACTGCTTGATGGTGATCATGACATTTAAACAATGACCGTTTTGAATGTTCTCCACGAATAAAGCTAACTTATTTATCACAGATCAGATATTTAGGCCCTCGGCGATAGCCTATCCGTACTACCCTGACAAAAGTTCAATACTGTACAGGTATGTTATAATATTAGTAGCAATCAGTCCCTCATTAATGTAGCTTGAACTTAATCAAACCTTAAAAAATAAGATGAAGTAAAATAATGATTTAGGAGATATTCAAATTGTCTATCATCGGTTTGAATGTGACAAGCGGTATTTCTGAGCTATTCGGTTGTCTCCTGACATGTAGTGTTTTAATTTCTGTTAAGTTACCATAATTGTTTATTTATTTATTTTTTATTTTATTTTTTTACGCCAAGGTATGTGGAACTGCCCCTCTAATGGCTTCTTACAACATACATGAGTTAATGGACAATCTTATTTCATCTTTTATGCAGAGGCCCCTTATCGCAAGGGGGTATTGGCGTACAGTACAGTACAGTCAGGACCCCCAATTCGCGAGAATAGGGGTGACAGGAGGCATCGCGTATTGTGAATTCGTGTATTGTGGAACTAACTTTAAATGGGAATAATTAGATTGGGTGACATCTCTCAATTATGGCCTATTTTCGAAGTTTTTGGCCCTATTTTCGAAATTTTTGGCTCTACAGTACAGTCTATATCTTATATATAAGAAGAACAATGAATAAAAATATGAAACCTTACCTTAAAATTAGTAGTAGATAGGCTAGGACTAGGACCGTAGGACTTCACGATTTTCTCCAACTTCTCCCTCCCTGACCAAATCGTACGAACAGTTTACTCTGACAAGCCTATTGCACAGTTTCCTTCTCCTTTTTTCTTGCGATCCAACACTTCCACCTTCATTTTGTGTGTTATCTTCTTATATTGGCGTGGCATGGCGAAAAAAGTGGCAGGCACTACAAACGTTTGGTCACTCCACACGGCTATGAGCGCTTGAGCGGGACTGTGGGAGGGAGGGTAAGCGGGAGGGAAGGCAGGCGTATGCCCGTCTTCTTCTTTTTTCAGAGCTACTCCTGGGCCTCGCGAAACGTAGACGTGCTCGCGTATCAAGCGGGAATAGCGGATTTGGCCCCTTCTTAGCTCTCGATTCGTGTATTGTGGTACCACCTCGCGTAATTAATGTTTAATTAATTAATGTTATTTTCGAGGGGTAACTCGTGTATTAGGGTTTTCGCGCATTGTGGAATCGTGTATTGGGGGTCCTGACTGTACTATCTATCTATCTATCTATCAATCTATCTATCTATTGCCTGATGCCATGATCCCCGAAGGGGTGGCCACGAACGAACCGCCCCCAAGCACCTCTGTCCCCAGTTAGTCGTCGCCCCTCCTCCTAACCAGCACCGCCTTCATTCATATACTTCCTCACTCCATCCTTCCACCTCTCCTCCGGTCTACCTCTCCCTCTCTGTCCTTCCACCTCGCTCTCGTACACCCTCTTAGTCATTCTCTCGCTTCCCATACGTTCCATATGGCCAAACTATCTCAAGTTGTTCCTTTTCACACTTTCCAGCACATCTACCTCCACACCACACCTCCTTCTTACTTCTGCATTCGTCTGTCTATCCCTCCATGTAACTCTGCACGCACTTCTCAAGTAACTCATTTCCACCGCTCTCACTCTTGGTCTGAGTCTCTCCACGAACGTCCATGCTTCCATTCCGTAAGTGTCGGGATTACCACACTGTCATGCAAGGACTTCTTCACTTCCATACTGACCACTATTTCTTGTTACTGCTTTCAACGTTCCTACAACCCTCTTCCCCTGTTGCACCCTCTCCCGCACTTCTTCATCCACAGTCCCATCTTTACTCAACACATTGCCCAGATACTTAAAAGAGCTGACGATCTCCATAGCCTGACCGTTCAACTTCACCCCTTTCGAAGACCATAACCTTGCTTTTCCCCACATTTACTTTCAAATTTAGTTTTTCGCACACTGTTCCAAACTCATTTACCAGACCCTGCAACTCCCATTCATTAATTATCGCTCATCAGAACTGTGTCATCCGCAAACAGCAGTATAGGCAGCTTCCACTCATTTCCCTCCCTTTTCAGTGATACACCGACATCCACTGCTCTTCCTAGCATTTCTTTCATGACTCCATCCGTATATACAGTAAACAACCATGGGGACATCACACACCCCTGTTTCAACCCAACACTCGGGTCAAAGAACTCGCTCTGCTCATTCTCCACATGTACCGCCGCCTTTGCACCCTCACCAAATCACAAACCACAACGAGGGGCGACGCGCTCCTCGGTGCTGCTAGGAGAGTGGCGAACACAACCTAAGGTCATACATGCTCTTCACTGCTTTCAGCAACTTGCCATCTACTATAATAATGATTTTAAATGTATTGGTCAGGTAAGCATTTCGAAAAAATAAGATCCCGAGACATTTTGCAATTATTAGATAACAGTCGCCGTCCCATGTGTATCGTTCAGTATTTTACCAAAAGTATCCGACTGTGAATGAGATTTCAAAGATGGAAGGAGATATATACAGCACTGCCAAAGGCAAATTTAGCGCGACAATGCTGGTTATTAGCGAATATTGCCGATGTCTATGGTAGCGCTGCAGGTGAACCCTGCGCGCTATACACAAATGGTTGTTGTAAGAATGAGAACTAGATTTGATATTTTAAAGGTGGGGGCTCATGGGTTGAGATAAACATGGAATGATAATCGCCAAGCTGTACATAATTATCTTGCAAAATGCAATGGCACTGAAATAATTATTAACAATGTTATAAAGGAATTTGTGGATAGTCTATACCGGGCCTGTGACGTCACAAGAGTGTAAGTCCACCATCCAGTCTAGGCTAAGGATACTGGTGTGACGTCACTATGACTTCACAGGCCCGGTATAGACGATCCGCAAAATCCTTTATACCATTGTTAATAAGTATTTCAGTGACATTGCATTTTACAAGATAATTATATGTAGGTTGGCGATTATTTTTCCATGTTTACCTCAACCCATGAGCCCCCACCTTTAAGTCAAACTAAAGGAGACAATACTTTACCTTTCCACAGGACAGTCCCAATACTTTGTACACTATATCATTAAATGTGATCATAATATACCAGCACAGTTGATCCTCTGTTAACGAGGCGTTTCTCAACGCGGTTTTATAGATACGCGGTGACACGGCGTGTGAAGAAAATCTGTTGACATCGTAAAAAAACATGGTTAACATGGTAGACCCGCCGGCCCAAACCCATGCCAGATAGTTAACACGGACATTATATGGTTAACACATCAGAGCCGACGGCCAAGTACCCTTTTACCAGTACTGTATCATTCTCTTTACAAAACTAAATAGCTTAGCAATGGTAATAGGTATAAAGGTCAGCTTCATGGGAAAATAGAGTACTTACTGTTGTCTTGATCCTTGTGTTGACCGGACATCGCTATGTCGTCTGTCTGTTCTGAGGTAGTGAACATTTTGCGCGCGGGAGTATAAGAGGACACCCGAGTTCTGTTGTGAAAGTTCGATGTGGAGTATAAGAAGACAGCCGAGTTCGAAGGCTTAAAAAGTATGACTGGGCTGCGAGAGTTATTAAGGGAATTAGCTAGAAAGCCGATATCGGGTAATAGGGACGAGGGAGTAAGGTCGATTGGTCCATGTGATTGATAATCAGTGGTATGTTACTAAAATGTGAGATAGTCCTAACTTTATGAATCAGGAAGTGTGAACATTCCCACGGTAGTGGCACACCCGCTTGACTGAAAAGATGGGACAATTTCTTATTGACATTTGTCATTTTATTTATGTGGGTGTTGGTAGGATATTTTTTTGTTTTAATTTTCGTTCTATTAGAATGTAATCACATTAAATAGAAAATATATGACAGGATAAATGATAAAACTGGAAAAATAGGAAGTTGGGAGAAATGTCGATAGATGAGAATCATAAGAAACATATGTTAGGTGTCAGTAAGAGTGATTTTTGTCGGATTTGGTTGGGCAGAAGGGTAAAAAAAGGTGACTTTGGGAAAATGGCCGGGAGTAGGAGGTACAGTTTACTGTACATATTCTGTTCCTAAAGATCCCAGTAAAATTGTATTTTGGCAACTAAATATTTACCTTTTTATTGAAGTATATTACTGTATTCAAATTTAATTTCATAGTTGGTAATTAACTTGAAAGGAATCCTCTCTGTCATGGATTGAATTGATCTTCATTAATATTGTTAGTCACATAGGCAATTTTATAAAAACAGTAGTCTCCCAAGTAGCACAAACTTAGGTAGCGTGGTTTTGTAAAAACAGTAGTCTCTCGAGTAGCACAAACTTAGGTAGCGTGGTTTTGTCTAGCACTGAGTCCAGGGTCCTACTTAATGACCTGAAGAAGCTCTCTGCTAGTTTGCAAGTTTTACATTTTAATTTAAATGTCAGTAAAGTGCTCCTCCTCAAATAGTGTTTCTATTCACATACATTTACTTTAATGACACAGTGATCCATAAGAAGTACAGTACGATATTGGCTTAAATTGGCGAGTAGTACAATCGAAGCGGCCAAGTCCTACATGTTTTTTTGTTTGTTGGGTTTGTCATGGTTGGACCTTCCTCTATTTCCAGTAATGTTTTTGTCACAGTAATTCATAATTTAAAGTTATACAGGAGTAATGTTCAAGAAAATTGAGATTAAATGAAACAACTACTTAGAATCTAATTTCTCCATAATATTTCTAGTTCTTCAGTTATTTTCTCATTTTCAAGATAGTTTTGCTTCTTAATTAATGAACACTAATTATGAAATAACGTAAGTGAGAAGGCTAAGGAGTAACGTTACCTGTATCTATTTAATGAAATTACATTGAATAACTGTGATTGAAAACCTCCTCACATGACCTTGGAAATGTGAAAATTCTGAAATATGCATTCAGAATTTACTGACATTTTGAAGTAATACCGGGAATGATGACCATACGTAAGACCTTGTTTGTGTAGGTATAAAGAGTATTAGCGAGGTGATGCGTACAAGTAGACTGGGATGGTATGGACACGTGGAGAGAATGGATGAACAAAATTGGGTGAAAAAATGCAGGTCTGTGATTATGGAGGGAGCTGCACCAAGGAAGACCTGGGATCAGACTATACATGCCGATCTCAAATCCAAGAACTTGACAAGTGAAGCAGCCCTTAACAGGGTTGCCTGGAACGCCGCCATTAGGACAAGAGACTGAAACTGCACGTATGTGTGGAACACTCAGTCTTAAAATGTTATGTATGTATGTATGTATCTGCAAACTTTCTGTAGCCATTCATACAATTCAGAAAATGCGAAACAGATTGATGCTACATGATAAGCACTAGTTACAATATTCAGTAACACAACCGTTTACATTGATATCGGTAGAAAGGACGATTCATGATTTGCACAGCTATGCCATGGTAGATCTCCGTGCTACACAGTCCATCGCAGCGTTTTGACAAGTCCCCTAAGACCCTAAGCCTGAGATCCTTCCTCGAAACCTCATCGTTTGTCGTCCTCGTTCTATCGACTGTCATCCTTCCGACCCCTTCCATATTTGTAACGCGCTACACTCGGTCATCGTCATCCATTCTCACCTCACTGATATGCTTGATACCAAGTCACTTGTCAAGTTATAACTTAGATAAATTATAAGAATTTCCTACATGTTAAAACTTTTGAGGCCTTTCGGTCACAAGTTTGTTAACCTGTTTGGCTTTTAGTATTTTTCTCCAAACTATGACTTGGGTATATTGAAGAGAAACTTGCACGTAGTGGATGAAACGAGGAGCTTGCTTGGATAAAGTAGCCTGGATGTGTTTCTACCATGGCCATCCTTAGGCATGGGCTTCCCAGTAGGAAGCAAGACATTGGAGATGATTTATCCCCACGTTTGATTTTCTATTAATTTTTATTTAATTTATTTATTTTTGAAAGTTGGTTAGACTAGGTTAGATGAGGTAAAACTAGATTATGTGTGAGCCAGTCTACCCCGGGCGGGCGAGTTGAAGGTGAAAAGACTAAGAGCAAAGTTAAGTTCAAAACACTAAAAATTTATCACAAGATCTGCTGATTTAATTGCTAATCTAGAACCTTGTCTATGATAACTTGCACAGTATTTTTTATTGATGAAAACAATGAAGGCACAAAGCTAAAATACCGCTTGTCTGTTCGTTCACAGACCAGGAACACAAGAATGATGGCTACACCAGCAGACAACACCTCGTACGACCCTCACCTCCCCGTCCAGTATATTTATATACAATATTAGGATAAAGTGTTTTACATTCAGTATTAGGATAATAAACAAGTGTTAAACGTTCTTTTATGTTTTATTTCTTGCACATTCATCTTGTTATTGAATAATGTGTACATTAGTTTATTGGTGATATGGATCAAAATATGACTTGTTGAGGTGTTGGAACAGATTGGATTTTTTTGCATTTTATCAGTGGTGTGGTGTGGTTTGGACGTATTTCGCTAGCACGATATGGGCACAGTACGTATCTCTTGCTATTCGAGGATTACTGACTAGTTATATTCTGTAGATCGTTAGTAGATTCTTGCCAATTGCTTATGAGTCTTATGACCTTATTTGCTTGTGCTTTAGTTCAATTTAGTTTGATCAAGATATGAGTTTGGGGATTCTAACTAATTCATATACTGTAATGACAATTGTTTTAGTTTTAATGCTTGAATCAGACTAAACTTCAAGTGTAGCCATTTTTTTTTAATTAGTTGGAATAAAGATATTTCGTTGTGGAAGATTGCTTTTAATTGGTTGGCCTTGTAAAATATACTGTGTAAAGCATGTTTTTACTAATTTGTTTATGCATTGGCTAATTGATAACACAATAAAGCTTGGTAAATATATTAATATGAGCTAATAAGTGCTTCACCACAGTTAATTTTGCTGAAATATGGCACAGGTCAAAATGCATAACAATAATTTAAGGGTAGTTATATAGCTTTGATGTAGGATGTGTTAACTTTGTTATTGAACACTGGATAGATATGCTGTTAGCTCTGATATGAAGGTGAATTCACATTTAATTTCATAAGTTAAACCTTTTGAAATCCCTGAAGTGAATGATAATTTTTTTTTTTTTTTTTTTTTTGAATAAATTAATATTGTTGTGGAAAGCAAAACTACACAGACAACAGAAACACTGTTATGGTATGATGTGCAAGTGTTTCACTTGATAGCAGGTCTCCTGGAGTCACATTTCTGGACCATCTTCCTATTCAGTTCCCTAACCAGTAGATCATTCTGTATAGTGATACCTCACTCCAATTCTCCTTTGGTCTATCCCTCAAAGTGCACTACATTCCATATTGTAACCACCTCCCTGTTATTATCTTCCATTCTCCATTTGAGTAAAACAAAAAAAGGAGCTAGGATTTGGTTGGCTTAGACTGGGTGCAAGACACATAATTTATTATAGGCAAATCGATGGTTTGTGGCTTTAACAGCTGTCATTGGTATCATGCTGCTTAATCCTTCAAGTATAAATTATGAAGTGTGCTAATTCAGGTTAGATTTCCTGAAATTATATTTTCAACATTTTGTTGCATACCTGAGGATTGTTAGTTTACAATATGGCTCCATAATACATTATGATGTCTTTTCAATTGTAGCACAGCAATTTTCACCTTCCATGTATGGTATAACACTTTTTTTTGTGAATGTGAGGGTCTGTAATGATATTTTATCGTTCACCTGTGGGTGGTTGGCAAGTTATGTATGTAATATAGTCAGCAAAAATCTTTTTAATTTAGTATGGCTACCTAATTATTAGCAATGACACAAAAATACAATATTCATTTACTACTAAGCACAGTAAATGAGCAGCTAACAACAGAGCCTCTGCTTCCTCTGCCTTCCTCCTGTCCTCCTCCCCATTTATGAAAATTGTGAAATCAGATGACCATCCACGAGTTAAAAGCAGAATGGTCAAACTCAAGCTTGTTCTTTGAATTTCTTTGGTCGTTCGATTGAAACTGTAAGGATGATTGTCTGGAAGACTTTATTGTTTATTCGTCTTATTGGCTGGAGTAGAAGACCTTACTGTTTATTTGTCTTCCTGAGGTGGTAGAACAGTTTATCTGTGTTGAATCTTAAGTTAAAATGTCAGCAGAGCAGAACCATTTGGCGGCAAGATTGTAGACTACCAATGCTCCCATTGGTGTATATGGAGGAAAATTCTCAGCAACTGTATTATGCTAGAAAGTACCTTGTCGTTTAGTTAACCCATATCTATGTTTGTTTTTGGTTACCCACAACGAGAGAAATAGGGGGGGTGGTCGTCGTATGTCTTATGTATCGAAAAAAGGACCTGGTGCTAAATATTAGGGGAAAGCTTATATATGAATACATAAACTTACGAATAAATGCCTAAAACCGAAATAGAGATCATGTATACTACGTTATACTGTATGTACTTGGACTGGAGTGAAGACATCACTGAACTTTACAAGCCTATTTCTCAAAATGTAAGTTTTCGACCTTTGATCGACAATAACTCGGTAACTACTGATCGTATAAGGATGGTACTTATACCGTTGGAAAACGCGTGAGTGAGGAAGTATATGAACGAAGGCGGTGCTGGTTGGGGGGAGGGGCGTCGACTGACTGGGGACAAAGGTGCATGGAGGTGGTTCGTTCGTGGCCACCCCTTCGGGGATCACGGCGTCGGGCAATACAGTAGATAGATAGATAGAAAACGCGTGAAATGCTCTACAAATCTCTTGCGTCCTTGTTTTGCATTTCTGACTTATTGAGACACAGCCCCTTGGCATAGGTAGCTAACCACCGGGTAAAAAATAATTACCTAATTTCAGAGTCCACTAATTCCGCAATTAAATAAATTGTTTTAAAAATGAGCCGAGAGAGTTGTAAAACCACCTGTCCTGAGTTGTCTGATCACTCTAAAAAGATTATGCACTGCTTGGGTTTCAAGCCTATCAACGTCAGATTTTTTAAAAACTAATTTCCACACTAATTCAGGAACTAATTGACCTAGAGTGAAAAAAAAGAAAAAATCCTCTTTACATCATCCTCTATAAGTGTACAAAATCTCATTGAAATCGGACGAAGTTGAGTGTGTCCCCCCCCCCCAGTAAATACTGGGCGGTCCCCTTAAAGCTTGCTCAGCATGATAGGCGAACAAAGACAGCCTAAGGCACTTTTTAGCTTACAGTAATAGGGTTGCTAAAAATGTTCATATTTTTCAATGTGAGGGAGTTGTACAGTACTACTACCCTATTGCCAGATGGCTCTGCCTGCCTAGTATTGTGATTGCTTCACCTGAGATATATTGCTCAGATTGCTCAGTGGGAAATCTCTTAAGATATTTCTGGTGCCAAAATGATTGGCTACTGTGGGTGGGGCAAGTCGATCTTTGGGACCACCAGAGCGTTGTTGGAGGAGGGTTGTGAGATGGCTGAAACTTAAGGAATGTACTGGGTTGCATGCTGTAACACATTGATCCCTAAATGAGACTTTCTTTCTGATACTGACGCTGTTTCTCACGGTCTGGGGTGGAACAAACAAACTGACCAGACCACCAACAATGCTAGTTCCGCCACTCGCACCCCTGGCAGAGCTGACAAGAAAGATGCACAAGACACCACCAAGGTGAATATTTTCGCTCATGTTAAAATATTTTGACTTTTTTCTGCCCCAGTATCTCTTCCTTTTTTGTTTCCTTTATTTTGTTCATATAATTCAATTTTATTTTCTAGTTAATATATTTAAAATTATTTAGAAATAAATATTGCATAGAATCCTTCAAAATTCTTTACCTTTCTCAACCATACCAAGAGCGTTTTCAAAAAGTGTCATACGAGTCCCAAATTATTTTAACCTAAGACACCAATTGGTGTTAATAATTATATTAAACACACATTTTGTTTGATTATTGTTGTACATATATTTAGGTTGCTTTGCATGTTTCAAGTGATAAAGGTTATTTTCTTCTGCAAACATTGATTTGACGTTTTGAGAATACTGGCCACTGTATGCATATTTTCAGAGCTTGCCATGATGAAGCAGTTCTGATAATAGTCACAATGCTTCTAAACATTTCTATTTTGATTTAACTATATAGCTATATTTACCTGAGTGTTTTTATTTTATATCTTGAATGGATTGTTTACCACCAGTTATAATATTTAGCAAGGCACAACATCAGGCACGGAATCAGGAACCACTTTACCTCTCATAGATTAAGATAAATTGTTTGTTATTGTGGAGGATGACCCACTAAAATTTTAGATGTGCTCTCTGACAGTTAGGTTGAACTAGTGAGCGGAAGTACGGTATTGGGGCGACTGGGGTCTGTGCATGTTTAACCAGTTGCTATATTCAAACTTACCCCGCCTACGGTCTTTTATTTATCTTATTTACACGGCTAACTTATACTGGTGACATGACAACTCTACCAGTAGACCATTTCATCCAGTGTCAACTCAGCCAGTACTGTTAGGTTAGGTTAAGTTAGGACTTCATATTGGCATTGGTTTAGTTGGCACTGTACTGGTTTAGATCTACTGGTTTATGTAGTCTATGGGTTGAGTTGTCCAGAAACCCATTTTCATTAATGTTCTGAGGAAATTTAGTTTTATATTTTATGAAGTACAAAAAATGTGTGTGGTGATATTTCCATAACCCTTGGCTGCCATGACGTGATCTCTCTCAATTTTTTTTTTTTTTTTTTTTTTTTTTTTTTTTTAAAGGTGGTCATTTAGTGATATTATTTGCTTAGGATGAACCAGGGGGAGTTGCATGGTATATTAAGATAGTTTATACACCCATTAATTCCTATAGGTTCCTCCTAAGCCAAATATGATTGCTAATGTTAGCCAGATTTAAATAAACAAGACGCCTTTGTATTGAAGGGGTTAATTAGCTAACGGACGTCCGAGTCTATGTATGCTCGGATGTGAGTCTTCGTAATAAACCGAAAGACCAAGCGTGTAAATAAGTAATATGGCAACATTACTACTGACTAAGGTTGTAATTAAAGGCAAGCATTCTACTGATTAAGGTTGCATAAATAACTTTTTAAACCTTAGTCACCATAAAAGTTCTCAATGTCTGGGAGTTGATTCGGGAAACTTGAATGAAAATGTCAATCTGGTATGTGGGGAAATTGAGGAAATAAATATGGATGATAAAATAATGAGTATTTCATAATTACAGCATTGGGAAAAAACTTTATAAAAGAAAGAATAATACAATAATGTATTTTTCATAAAATTACATTATCTAGCATTTTTTTTCTTTTCATATTGCACTGTAATAAATTTATTAAAAGAATTTTGTACTTCGCTAAGAAATATGAAAATTGTTACCGTGATATTTATTGAGAGTTGCAACAGAAATTATCCTATATAAGCAGAACATATTAATTTTCTTCATCAGTTATCTTTGCCTTCTTAACTTGTCCAGTAATATACTGTTATAGTAATATATTTAAGAACAGTGCCTTACAAAGCTGATAAAATAATGGAGGTACAGTTCCAGACAATTGGTACTTGACTCGGTTGGCAGATAATTATAGTATAAACACATAGGATATGCCTTGAGTATTTAGTAGCCTGAATGTCTTGAAGCAAGGGACTATCAGTTTACCAAATATATACTGTATATATTATGTGTGTGTGTGTGTGTGTGTACTTACGCTAGTTGTACTTACTCTAGTTGTATTTGCGAGAGTGAGCATGCTCGTTAATTCCCGCCTCCTAAGATATGTTGTCATACCGTGCTTTGAAACTATGCACTGATGGTGCAGACACTACTTCGGCTGGCAATGTGTTCCACCCACTAATCGAGTTGGTAGGAAATCTTTTACTTTTCAGATCAGATTTACTATTAGGCACTTTCAGTTTGTAGCTGTGACCTCTTGTTCTCTCACCTCCATCCCTCTCTATAAAGTTTTCTTGGTCGATTTTGTCAATACCTCTTAACACATTTGTATATCTGAATTTGCTGTCCTCTTTCCTTCTCTGTTCCAGTGTAGGTAGATTCAATCTCTCGAGCCTCTCTTGGTACTCCAAATTTTCCAAACCTGCGATCATCCTCATACCTGCTCTCTGTACCCTCTCAATTGTGTGGATATGTTTCTTCATGTGAGGGGACCACACTACAGTGTGCGTGTGTGCGTGTGTGTGTGTGTGTGTGGCTGAGCCACAGGCCGTAGCTCGGTTGGTAGAGCACCCGCCTGCAAACTATAAGATTGACGGTTCGAGTCTCGGGCCAACCAGTGTGTGTTATTGGCAGATGCCAGTGCTGTTGGTGGACGGCGCGGGCTAGCTATCTGTGGCAACTATTTACTGAAGTCCCTGATCATCAGGGCATGCACCCTAGCCCAGCTCTTGAGCAGGGAGTGCATAGTGGTAAAAAACGCATATGTGGCTGAGCGCTCTTAGTCTCTGAGCTCGCTCTGGTGTCGGGGGTTTGATCCCACATGCCAGCAGGAGGGGGGAAGTTTCTCCAAAATGCTTTCCCTGGCCGTGAAGGCAAGGTCTGGACGGACCGTCTCTGAGGACCCAAAAAGTCTCCTGCCCACGTCCTACTCCCTCGGGGGTATGTAGGCACTCAAGCAGCCAGGATCAGTCTGTTGATTTCTTAGGATAAGATCTAGGTTAAGTCTATTTTTAGCCTCATTGGATGCCGGCTCGAAAGAAACCGAATATTATTACAGTATTATTATTATTATTTTATATATATATTTTGTTTTATCTTGTGTTTATCCAATCATCTTCCATCCGAGTTGAGACATTTGTTAGGAACAGTATATAGATCATTAGATAAACTTATTGCATTATCATATACCAGCCATCATAAAATATATTTTTACCTTGAGTATGTAACTTGTACATATCATATTTTTTTACAATATTTTTTATACATTTTGGAAAATATTAAACTTGAAATTGAGTTGTAATACACATTTTGGTGAGTGCATTGTTGGAGAAATCTTTTGATTAAAAAAAAAAATAATAAAATATGCGAAGAGACTGGTAGCACTGAAATGTTGGTACTACCAGCTATTATTTATATTTGTATATTTTTTTTTTAAGTTTTACAAAATATTACATATATATTTTTTTCTAAACAACCTGTTAGTTATTGATCTGCTGACGATTGTCATTCGATGGAATGTACAGCATCAATGCTTTTTTGCGTGTTTGTCAGTTCACAACTGAAACTTCATTACGTTGCATCTTTTTCAAATCCACTCACTTAGGACCCCAACACCTTCCTGGAAAACTTCAACCGCGAGCGTAGCTTTGAGCAGGAAGGGGTAGACTACAGTGGCCAAAGAGGCCGAGATGCAAGCGGCCGCAGCAGATGGGGACGCAATGACCACGATGACTACGGACCAGCCAAGAGGGCTCGCTACTAAAAGTACCAGATACTGCATATGGGGGCCTATGAGCCAACCAACCTCGGATCATAAGACATCTTCCTACTTGGCCACCTCGCTACCCAGCACTAAACCTCATAACAAAACCTAATACAAACATTACCAATACAGTATAGCAAATCGTAACCTATCCTAACTTGAGTTTCGTTCCGATATGGTTATTTACAGTAGGTTCTCTAATAGCCCTGTTGTATTAGGTATGGTGGAAATAGACGAAACTAGAAAGGGCCCATTCAGATGGTCATACCCCAGGATTATTTTTGATTATCGTTGCCTTGACTATATTTGTATCTCCAGTGGATATTAAAGCAACTAATTAACCTTACCTAACTTAGCCTGATTATGGGTAGATTAAATTTGGCAAATTAGATCATCTTAATTTTTTGTTTATTTTTTGTTGTCTGGTTCAAAAGCGAGGTGGTTAGGTAGTGAAAAACCTTGGTACCGCCATCACCAGGCAGCCAGGAGATACCGTACTTTGTCACACAATACTGTACAACTCATATTAGCCACCACTAGAAAATGCAGATATCTTCATGAATCCTGTTTTCTGTATGCGCCTCACAAGCTGTGTTCGATTAGTTACTAATGTTTAGCATTTGTCAAGCATACTTTAGGATAAATAGGTAATATTTTAATCATTACTTGTGAGATTGTTGTGGAGTGCATGAGGTATGAAGATACTGTATTTGTTCCTAGTATAGTGGACTAGGGGCCAGAGTCACAACCATCAGGTGTGCTAAGGATCCATGCCAGCTTTTGAGTTGTATGAGTAGAGGAAAGTCTAGTTGTTTGGAGTAAATATTATGACATTTATTTCTTAAATACAATATTCATATGGAGTATATGACATAATTGCTCTGAACGATGCTATTTGCCTATAACCATTACTAACCAAAGGAATCATGGCTTTTTAGGACACCTAATGCCTGTTGTTGATTGGCGCCGAGACAGGTATAGATAATTTGGACCAAACCGAAGGTTCCACAACACACATATGTAATAACAAGTAGTATTACCAGGCCTGCAAGATATTGTGGCCTTACAAGAGCCAGAGAGCAGGGTAACTTTACCCTTAAGGTACAGGATTACTTTAATATTTTAACACTTCATTATTAGTTTGGACAATATAATGAAGTTTTTCAAGGTTAGAGGAAAATTATAGTTTAGATTTTCACTAGAATGAAAAGTCTTCAATTGTTGGGTGAAGTATATGAGAGCCCAAGTAGTATATTAGTGTGTAAGTTAATGTGCAAGTGTTTTATGTTGTCTACCATTGGCTCTATGAACACCTTCAGTACTATGTTATTAAATATTTTATTAAGGTTATCATTAATTAATTTCCTGCAGTTTTCGAAGGATCTCTAAATGAAAGGGGTAAATCGTATCGGTTTACCCTCTCATACTGATCTTTCCTAAATCCAATGAAATTGTATAATGTTAGCCAGAGTTAAATGATGAATACGTCCGAATACTGAAAGAGTTAACGGCCAACAATAGTATATTTTACATACATGTAACAATTCACTTCCTTTCATAATAATTAAAATGGTCCTTTAAAGGAATACAAGGGAACTGTGAAAGATTGGAATAATAATTTAGTGAATATTCAGTCCAGCATGATGTATTCTTTTTAGCCCAGATGTTTTCATAATGTGACAATAACGACACAGTCTCTAGGATCGCAGTTCTCAATAAAACGTTCATCAATACGAAGAAATACAAATATTTAAAAAAATATTTGTAAAATGTTAAACTGCAATCTCTCTAGGATTGTCGTCTCAATAAAATGTTCATCATAGTAACAGAAAAATATTTTGAGAAAATAAAATACTGCTTGCTGCATTCTCTGTAGGATCGCAGTTGTCAATAATAACGTTCATTATAGTAACTAAAAAAAATATGTCAGAAATTTTTAAAATATGCTTGACTGATTCCTGTAGGATCGCAGTTGTTAATACAACTTTCATAATAAGAAAAAGTCAGATCTTTTAAAAGTGTTTTACTGGTGACGACTAATTAAAGGCAGTGTTATACCGAAATTCATGATTGTATGGTGTAATGTTCTCTATAATTAAGCTTCAGTTTCTATTCAGTAGAATTTGTGTCAATATTGTTTTTACAATACAATTTCACCTCACAGTTCCATCCAGTACTATTTTTTTTATTGATTTTGTCTCTTCCTTGAATGTCATGTTACAATATATAGCTACTTAAGATTATCTTTCAGTTCTTTTATCTATGCTAGAATAACCATACAATTTTGAGATGGATGGGGAGATAGGTGGTTAAGTATCATTCATATTAATGGACTACAATAGATGCTTTCTGTATATTTATGAATATGCACCTAATGGATTTGCAAATATTCATCAATAAAATGTAACTATTAAAAACTTAATTTTTAACACCACTAATTATTTAAAGAGAGATACAAAAGAGGTGGGGGTTTACATGTTTTTTATGCACTACCACATGGAGTAACCATTACTGGGTGTGTCACTCGGGTGGTTGATAAGGAATACGGACTTGTGGTGTTCATTTAGGAGCCGTGAATCAAATCCGGTGTTGACAAGTCCTAGACAGGACTAGCCTATTTGTATGCATTTTTCCATTTAAATACACACAATGGATGAAGATGCTAGTTACCCACAAATAAATTGTCAGATTGATAAATTGAGCGCCAGAATGTACTATAATTAAGGTACATGTACACAATAAATCTATTGATCTTAATGCTTTTGCAAGTTTGTCATTTAAATTGATCATAGGTACTGTATATACTCGAGTACAAGTCGACTTTTTAAGACTATTTTTTTTAGATCAAAAAGTCAGGAGTCGCCTTATATACGGATAATATTTTTAGTTATCAAAATTCTGGGTGATACCTTGTGCACTGAATATATAAGGTTTCCATATATCTGTGTTATCGAAAGCACGCAAGCATCACCCCCATTAATACACACACACACACACACACACACTACAGTACATTTGAAAAATCTTAGTTTAATGCCATTATTTATCGTATATAGGAGTGCAGTTACTGATGGATAAACTTGCGCTTTCAATTTGTTTTTGTTAAAGAGTGAATGAGAAGTACAGTACAGTCAGACCTGCCAATATACAAGTTTATGGGCGGCACAAGGCCTCGCGGATTGAAAATTCGCGTATTGGAAATAATGCATCTTATGAGAATAATTGCTTATGGGCTGCACCGACTCCGAGAATGACAATTTTTTTTACCTATTTCTCCCCTTCAATTGCCTAAAATGGTGGACATAATCATCAAAATAATTAGAAAATATAACCTCTATAACTATAACAACTAAATATAACTTAATCTTGAGGGTTATAAGCTTGTTTTTTCGTGGCTTGATGAATAAGTAACCTTCCGTTCCGCTTCGAGGTAGCTGTAAGACTGGCGTATCCCGCAACGCCGGCCACTCGCATTAGGTAAACACGGCGGAAATGCCCTTATTTCGGCGCTCGATTCGCATTTTGTAAGTACATCTTATTTTGAAAGTTTTTGGTAATGTTTATTTTGGATCCCTACTCTTGTATTAGCAATTTCGCGGATTGAAAACTTGTGTACAGTATTGGCAGGTCTGACTGTACTCTAATTTTTTATTTGTATGAACTGTATAATAGTTTGGTCTAAATAATACACAAAAATATAGATGGTCACCATTGCAGATGATGTCACTTGAGGCTGTTCCATTGTCTACACACACTAGGTATTTAGTAACTGATAATTTATTACCATTTTAGTACACTACATTGGTCAATAATTAAACCCAGTGGCAGTGACTAGTTATATTGGTAAACACTAGGCGTTAAAAAGAATATAAGGATAATCAGAAAACAAACATAGGGAGATCTTTACCATTGTAACAGCCAGTGATGGAGAGATGCACATGTGAGGCTACCGATACTCTAATTTTTGCTTGCAAGGTAGCTTGTTGTTGTTGTTGTTCCCCAAGCTGCCTGGCCGAACAGCCCCAAGTCCCCGAGCAAGGCCATAACCGAGCGCCCCCACAGAACCCTCCCTGCCGACCACAATAAAGCCTGGGTGACCGAAGCCACTCCATGGCGGGGAGCTGAGGAGGGTGCGGAAATGCTTGTAATGTTCAATTGAAGCAAACATTTAGTGTTCTAACTTTAATTCAAATGCAAAGGAATATAAATACACTGAATTACCAGTAGGCCTAGCCCTAGAGGTGAGTTGTATACCCTAACTGATGCAGAAAAAAAACAACAACTTGACTTATCAGTACACTACTGTATTTTTTCACGTCCCTAGTTTCAAGTTTCGACTTATATTCTAGAGAAAGAAATTTAAGTCTTTGGCTCAGGGGTCGACGTATACAATAAGTAGCCTTATTTTCGAGTACAGTATATACAGTATTTATAAACAATTTATATATTGCGTATTTATTGGACCCACATACAAATTGGCTAATCTACCTTACTCCGCACATGAACTTTAAAGAATCCTCGGAACTAGTGTTTTGACGCTTTACATGCGAAAATGGCTGTAATTTGGATATCGAACCTTTAATACTCCCAATAACAAAACAGGCAGGGAAAGGGGGGCAATTAACCCAAATTAAGAGCATCAACATCTGTTAAAGCATCTACCAAGAATTGTGCATTGAGAAAGTCTGCAAGTGGGGGATTGGCAGGTTATTAAAGTTTTTGTTTTGAAAATCCTATACAATACATATACAGTAAACTTCCGTTAATCCGAAGGGCAGCGGACCGGCCCTCGTTCGGATTAGTGGATTTTTCGGATTATCGGACTTTACCCTTATGAACCTGTGTATAACGAAAACATTGAGGCATTAGGCCACCCAAATGACACAATGGTGCACACACACATATCATATGTTCATGAAATCACTTCAAAAGTTTACCATTGTCATTGTAGCCTATTACCTACTTCAAAACATTCAGATTAATGGTCAAAGGAATCTGCTGATATAAACATCTTCTTCTTCTTCCGTCTACTAGCGAGTTTGTCTTGCTCTTGAAGATCAGATCAGATGTGGTTCGGGAAGTAATGCCTTAACAACGGCACTTCCCTGAGAGGTTCTTGTAATTTTCATTTTGTGAATTTCCTTTTGTGACGTGCTCTGTTATATTATATTGTATTGAAAGCACCCTTATCTTGTCTTGAAAGCACCCTTGGGACGCTCTGATCACTGAACTATAAATATTAGCGTATCGGAACGTCCAAAGGTGCGTTTTCAAGCTCAAGACTAATACATCCAAAGGTGCGTTTTCAAGCTCAAGACTGAATGCGCTTGCAGAAAATGCAGTGCAAGCCAGTAGCGCATTGGAGCGTCCCAAGGATGCGTTCAAGAGCAAAACAAACTCTCTAGCAGACGATGTGGAAGAAGAAGAAGAAAAAGGTGTTTACGTTTATATCAGTAGCTTCCTTTGACCATTAATCTGAATGTTTTGAAGTAGGTAATAGGCTACAATGACAATGGTAAACTTTTAAAGTGAATTCATGAACATATGATATGTGTGTGATCCATTATGTGTCATTTGAGTGGCCTAATGCCTCAAAAAGGGGACTTTGGGACTTCTTGAAATTCGGACCATCGGGTGAATTCGGATTTGGCCTCAAATTGAAAAATTCGGACTATTGGGAGATTCGAATCATCGGTCGTCGGATTAACGGACTTTTACTGTACTTGTATATTTTTACATACCTGTACTGTGCAGTTTTATGTAACGATAACTGAACTCCTATGTCATACGGTACATTAAGAGGCCAGACCATTACCACAGCACCATAGTATTTAAAAAGTAAAACCCCAGCAGTAACTGCTGTAATTGAAATTAATCTGCACAGAAATTTGGCAATGATGATGGTTTTACATACAGGTCTCCCTCGATCTACAATTGGCTTAAGTTCCTGAAAACCGAATCTTAACTCTCCAGCCCCGGCTATGTATTACAGTCGACGCTCGATTTAACGGACTAATAGGGGGGAGACCGAGTCCGTTGCTGGAAAAAGTCCGTAGCTGGAAAATTGCCTTCGTATTTCGCCTTTTTTTTTGTTGATTGAGGGACACGTTGTGCTGTACTGTCCCTGAAAACATAATAAAGGTCTTATTTGTCATTGATATGATAAATTTCACATGGAGAAAAAAAAAAAAAAAAAAAAAAGGAAGGATATCCCCTCCTCTGTAGGCCTACTCCCTCCCCTCCCCGTCCCGCCTCAACCCCGACCCCGTTACTGTGATAATGTTGATAAGCCTTGTGCTACACCCTATTGATAATGCAAAACTATTGAACACACTTAAAAGTGTATGTTATTTGGTCTCTATATAATCTGTGAATAATTTCCGATATGATAGAATTAAAGACATTTTTTCCACCAACTCATAATCAGCAAAAACGACACAAATGTCAATTAAAAACATGTTATAATATTTCCCCATCATTTTGTGTATACCGTGGGAACAAAAAAAAAACAAAAATCTATCAAACGTAAATCTCCCGTCTGGGAAGCTCGGCGCATAGACGGAGGGGAGAGTTGAAATATTTTGTTGACTATCTTATTTATTATTTATCTATGTGCTGGAAGGATATTATATTTTTCAATTGCATCACATTAGAAATGATTCAAAGATTACAAAAAGTCCAAATAAGACATAGTTATGTTAATGTATAAGGGATTTAGGTAGTGCATTAGAGAGATAGATAGATAGAAAGAGAGTGTATATCGAGGGAAAAAAACAAAACAAAAAATCTATCAAACGTAAATCTACCATCTCTGCTCGCACGGAGGGGAGAGTTGAAATATTTTGTTGACTATCTTATTTATTATTTATCTATGTGCTGGAAGGATATTATATTTTTCAATTCCATCACATTAGAAATGATTCAAAGATTACAAAAAGTCCAAATAAGACATAGTTATGTTAATGTATAAGGGATTTAGGTAGTGCATTAGAGAGATAAATAGATAGAGCAACGGACTTTGCTCCAATTTTTTTTCGAGCAACGGACTTTGTCCGTTGCTGGGTCCATTGTCCGGCTATGGACAGAGTCCGTTAAATCCGAAATCCGTTGTATCGGGGTCCGTTAAATCGAGCGTCGACTGTATATATATATATTCCTCGAAATCCGGTTGTTTTGGCCGAAAAACGTCTAGGCTAGGCTACCGTATATTCGTTAATCAGACTGCTTCCCGCATTCCCGCGCATCCCCAAGCGTAGCTGTGTTATTTACCTGTAGAATGGCATTAAGTAGAGCTCTCTAAGTCAACTGGTTGAGCTGTGATGATGATTTCATTGGAGATAACTTTATGGCCAAAACAGCCACTTTACACCACTTTTCGATACTTAACAACAACATACAGGCACACACAAACAAGCGACGCTCTCCTTCTTGTGGCCGGAGATGCGGAGCGTCGGTCCAGCCGGCTGTTGTTTACATGCGTCGGACCGACGCCTCGCACACGAAGCTCACAGGCTTTCAACCACTGGTACAATGTAGTACCACCCGGGTTCCTGGGGGCAAAACATAATGGTACACACGTGTACCATCAGAGTTTGAAGGGTTAAATAGAAAAATCGTATAGCGAACCCTAAAATTAATGGGGTAAATGGAGATGCGTTCTGGGACCAGCCAAAACCCAAACACAAACCCCTAAAAACCTATAATAATATCGTAAATCGGGGCATTGGATAGTGAGGGATACCTGTAATGTTATGAGAGCTGAGTGGCTATTGGCCTGAGGGCAAGGTCTTCCTCACTTCTCACTACAATGGCAGCCAGGGTTACATATACTCAGATTGTGCTAGTACCTGCTCAGCATGGTCAAGCTGATTGATATACAGTACTGTAGTTACAAACTATATTCACAACCACAGCCATTCCAACAGTTCACGCAATACATGCCAGACTATGTCACCATGGTGAGGTACAGAGACTGTCATCGTCCCCTTTTGGATTGGCCGATCTTGCAGTGGTCCATATAAGATTGATATTGATTAGATACAGGATACAAACAAAAATAACTTTCTGGCATTTGATGATCTTCCTTGAAGGAACATGTAAAATTGCCTGGAAATTTGTTCACCTACCAGTGTATTTTTAACCACAATCACCCAGGAAATTAATAGCGGCAGGGTTCCGAGTTATTTGCAAACCAGTGTGGGACAGCGGTGCTCTGACATGCATCCGAAAATTTAGGGATTAAAAAAAAATATATATATATATATATAGTCGGGTCAAATGAACTTGACAGTAAATTTCCATACATAGTATGATTGTTAATTGGTGCTGGTTAGTAATGGGGCACGGAATGGCTGGACAAATTGTATAACAAAGTGATTTTGTTTGCAAAAATAAAATAAAAAAATAAAATAAAATAAAAATTAAATAAATAAGCAGGAAGATAGAGGGAAAAGAACAGTACTGCTGAATTACTCTGAGTTAGTTAGTTATGTAGAGCAGATTAACCAGACCACTGAGCTCCATACGGAACTCTCATTAAATTACTCTGAACTGACTATAGGTGATGGTCTGCGGAATATTTAGAAACCTCAAAAATTGGAGAAAAATGCCAAGTCCTCTCCTTGAGATTATGTTATAGTACAATGTAGTTCCTCTCAGATGTTGGTGTACAGCATGTTTTATATAAGTTTAATTTACAATTTACAGTTGCATTCACTTCCACATTAAGATGACTTATGGTGCAATAGATGGCACATAGAATTCCTGGGTTTGATTACCAAGTCAGGTAGAGATAGGCGAGTCTCTCCTGAAACTTGATACCTCTGTTCCCTTAGCAGTAAGTAGCAAACTGGTGTAAATAGGAACCTGATTGAACAGTAATTAGGCAGATTTGCCTTTAGTCTCCTTCATACGCATAGGGGGGAAAAAAAAGGAATTTGTTGAACCAGGCTCAAACAGACTCCAAAGTGCTAATTAATACACAGAGATGAGTGCTGTAGCAGCATACAGCCGAGCGAACATTCCAACTTTACCTTTGAATTAATATGACTACTAGCGGAAAAATATATTGAGAAAAACTTTTATGTAGTGCAAGGGGCATTGTGGCACGGCACACAGGCAAAGGAAGCATGTCTTGACAAATTAGCCTGGAGGTGTTTGTCATGGCCATCCTATAGCGGGGGTTTTCCAGGGGGAACAAGGCGTCGGGAGATGATGAAGACTGCCTGATTGCTGGGGGTGGCCAACTCGAGACAGAGCCCGAACAGAAACTTGTAAAGTTCCAATTCTTAGGTTCCGGGACCACTTTCGCTTGGTAATATAAGATAACACTTTGCACTCTGGTGATGGGCTGGTCTATCAGAGTGAGAGTTGAGCGTTCTCTGCCATACCCATAGCTTACTCTGACTGTTCCTTTTACTTATATATCTTCTAGATCTCAAGTGACGGCGTCTTTTCCGTGGATTGCCCTCCCTACTGCCAACCTAGAAGTTGGCAGATTGGGAGCCAAAGCGTCACATTTTCCCCTTGCCCCTCAACTTTCCCTTCATAATTGCTGAGGGGCACAGGGCCTTGGGTGGGGTTTTGGTTTCCCGGGCGTTTCCGCACCCTCCTCAGCTCCCTGCCTTGGAGTGGCTTCGGTCACCCGGGCTTTGTTAGTGGTAAGCAGGGAGGGTTTTGTGGGGGCGCTCGTTTATGGCCTTGGCCTTGCTCGAGACCTTGGGGCTGTTCGGCCAGACAGCCTGGGGAACAACAACAACAACAACACTTTGCACTATCAATAACTCCTAATTGCTAATTGTCTTATCACAAGTATAATCAATAAAGCATTTGCAGCAAAATATTTTGCATAGTATCTGATTTACAATTCTGTATCCAAATAATCCGCTTTCAATTAAGAATTTGTAGTATGTTTCCAGTTTATGCTGATTAATTGGGTAAATATATTTAAACTGCTTTTAACCCTTTCACACACTAGAACGCGATTTGCGCCCTTTCTGGGGTACTCAAAAGCCTATGTGACCATCAGTATTGTTTACAAACCTTTAGTTTAGTTATTTAAACCTCTGCAGGTGTCTTTGAGGGAGGGTTTATTGGATCGTCGAACTGCTGACTTGTGTTGTGTTAGCGTCGCCTATTTAGATCCACATTTGAGCTACCATCTCCTTACCCCTGTCCTCTGGTGTTGCCCTAGTGTTTCTTGGGCCACCATGGAGGACATTATTCCAGGTAATGACTTGGAAGAGGGCCAGCATACCACCGAAGTGTGTATGGAGGTGACTCGCCCACCACCGTCTGATCCCACAATGGCGGGCGGGAACTCTGGTAAGAGGAGTTTGGACGACGATGACCCCGGTGGAGGGCACCCCGCCTCTGCGGGTACAGCTAATAGTGCTGGTCCATCCTCAGCCAAGGTCTCCAAGACTGCCTCTTCCCATCCCATAGGCCTAGCCAACCAAAGTAGGTCTGACCAAGCTTCCCATCCTAGGCCTACCTCTAGCCTCATGGACCCAGAGACAGGTAACACTTTATCTCTAGTTGCTTACATAATTCGTGCTGAGGACCGCTCTCCCATTTTTAAGAACCCTGCTGCAGTCACTGAAGCCATTAACAACTCGCCCTTTTCAAAATATGTCCTGGAAACCGCTGATGGATCCCCTGAAGGTTTGGGCAAGGGCCGTACGCTAGTGATACGACTTCGTGCTAGTGATTTGAATAGTATCCATCCCCCCATGGAGGAACTGCATACACTAGGGTCCTGGAAGGTTAAATGCCGCCGTGCTCGCTCCCTCGAAGATCCTTCCATTTCGTATGGGATGATAGGACCTGTTAGTGTAGAATACTCCATTACAGAGCTGGTAAGCAAATTAGTTATCCTCGAGGGTCCCCTCAATGGTGTATCGGGTCAGCTACTTGAAGCAACCCGCCTCCCAGCTGATTATTCAGGCCAAAATGCCCCTCACCTATCTGAGACTGTCCGACTAGAATATCAAGGTGCTCTCCCCCGCCGAGTTATACTGGGCCATGTTTCCTACCCAGTATCTGTTTATTATTTCCCAATTCTCCGTTGTTATGATTGCCACCTCTTCGGCCATGGGGCTGCCACCTGCCGTAACGGAGTCCGCTGTTCAATGTGCAGCGGCCGTCATCACCTTCACCCGGCTGAGGGGTCACGTTGTACGAATGACCCTCACTGTTACCTGTGTGGTGGTTCACACAGGGTAGTCTCCAAAACATGCCCCGTGTATGGTGACGCTATTGCTATTCACCGCCGTGTCCGGGATGATGGCGCTACCCTCAAGGATGTAAACCGCCAGCTACGAGCCTTAACAACTCGCCCTCGGGGCCCTGCTCCTACCACCGTCCCTACCGCGGAGAGTACTCCCACACTGTCTGATCCCCCTCCCCAACCCAGCCACTCAAACGACTCTTCCAGGGGCCCATCTACCAGCTCCCTCCCGCTCCCGTCTAACCTACAACTTTCAAACCAATTTCAGTTGCTCGGAGACCATGGAGATACCCTCCCTGATGATCCCCCAGTCCCGCCAGGTCACAATCCTTCTGCTACCCCCACCTATGCCTCAGTCATGAATGGTGGTCGGCGCCTGAAT